>OY720443.1:113303069-113512259 GCA_963082915.1 Dolichopus griseipennis | reverse complement strand
AATCTAAAAAGTCATAAATGTACAATAAATGTACAATTAAAACATAAATGTGATTTATGTCAAAAAGCATTTGGTAGGAAAAAAAATTTATTAGAACATATAAAAAACAACAGAAAAGGTTATGAAAATACAAAATTTTGCAAGAAGTGCAAAACAGCCATCTCAAATAATTTGTGGAATTACCACATTCGGACAAATGAACATAAAAATATAATTGTTTCATTGGTTATTGGATCTTCTACCTCACAAAGCACCACCGTTTGATCTCTTTTCGTCTCTAGAAAGCGCCAGGAAAGCACTTCGTATATTTTATTTTGGTGTAAAATATCATATAACAAGGCCGGACAATCTAAAAAGCCATAAATGTACAATAAATGTACAATTAAAACATAAATGTGATTTATGTCAAAAGCATTTGGTAGGAAAAAAAATTTATTAGAACATATAAAAAACAACAGAAAAGGTTATGAAAATACAAAATTTTGCAAGAAGTGTAAAACAGCCATCTCAAATAATTTGTGGAATTACCACATTCGGACAAATGAACATAAAAATATAATTGTTTCATTGGTTATTGGATCTTCTACCTCACAAAGCACCACCGTTTGATCTCTTTTCGTCACTAGAAAGTGCCAGGAAAGCAGCTCGTATATTTTATTTTGGTGTAAAATATCATATAACAAGCCGGACAATCTAAAAAGCCATAAATGTATAATAAATGTACAATTAAAACATAAATGTGATTTATGTCAAAAAGCATTTGGTAGGAAAAAAAATTTATTAGAACATATAAAAAACAACAGAAAAGGTTATGAAAATACAAAATTTTGCAAGAAGTGCAAAACAGCCATCTCAAATAATTGTGTAATTACCACATTCGGACAAATGAACATAAAATAAATGCAGCAGAAGTCATTAAAACTAATGTTAGGTGTATTAATGAATGTTTTTAAAATAGACTAGAAACATTTATTAGAGATAATGATGATGAAGGCATATTAAACCCATCACACTTTTTAGGAAAAGGCTCAAACCGATATCATTGAATTGTTGAGACAATCAATAAAAAAGCACAATGTCATTAAGGCGAATCTGGAACTTTTCGGTGAATATATAAAACCAACAGAAGAAGAGTTTGAAAATATATCAATCAAATCTTTTCAAACTCGAATGTTAAGCACTACACAGGCAGACGATCTTAATGATTTTTTTTGAAAATGCTATAGACGTTATTCAACAACAAGCAGAAGACCTTCTAAGAAAAGCATAGTGGCTGGGCGTTGATTAGAATTTTACACGTGGAAATAAATATTAATAAATATGAACCAATCCACGTTTCTAGTTATTTTAAGTTACCAAAAAACAAAGAAGATAAAAAAGCCTGCGTTAATATCCACAATAATGATAACTTCTGTTTTAAGTGGAGTTTAGTATCAGCCTTACAAACTTGCGCTGAAAGTGCAAATGAACATCTTCATACAAAATTAGTGACATTTCTCAACAAATTGTCAAGCTTGAGTTTGGCGATGTTTTACAACTTAATTTTGGCAATATGCAATTTCCAACTAAATTGTCTGAACTAAATTTATTCGAAGAACTTAATAATGACATAAGCATAAATTTGTTTGGATTGGAAGTCATTAATAAGAAATATGAGGTTGTAGAACCATTTTATTTGACAAAATGTGAAAAAAAGTTTCATGTCAATTTATTGCTTTTGGAAAGGGATGAAAAATTTCATTTTGTTTACATAAAACATTTATCAAGATTGATAAGTCAGTCTGTAACAAGGAGTACTCATCAAATTTATATTTGTAATATGTGCTTGCAACATTTTCATACAATACAACAACGTGACTTACACAAACCCGAATGCAATAAAGTAGTTACAAAGCTTCCGTCTGTTGAAAATAATACACTGGAGTTTAAGAATTATCAACAACAATTGAAAGCACTTTTTGTTATTTATGCCGATTGTTTTCTTCAACAACAAACATTCATCAACATGTTCCAGTAGCTTTCTCTTACTACAATAAATGTTCTTTTGATGATGGTCTAAGCTGTTTCAAAGAATTTGTTGGAGCTAACTGTGCTAAGGAATTTATCATTGACAGAAACATGCAGTGAATTATATTTAGCCTTCTTTATGAGTTCAAAACCGATGAATCCGCTAACACTGGATGAGCAGCTACAACAATTGGTTCAAGAAACGTGTCACATAAGTGGTAAGCATTTAGATTTTAATAATAGAATTAGAGACCATTGCCACTTTACTGGCAGTTATAGAGGTCCTGCTCATTCTTATTGCAACTTATTGTATAGACGATAAAATTTTTTCCCAATATTTTTTCACAATTTTTCCGGCTATGATTGTCATCTTTTATTTAAAGAACTAAACGAAATGAATGGACATATTGGTGTCATTCCTTTGAATAAAGAACGTTATATTTCATTATCTAAAAAAATTACAATAGATAATAATCGTTCATTTTATTAACGTTTTCTCGATAGCTTCAAATTTATGGCTTATAACCTTGATTCATTGTGTAAAAATTTAAATGAAAACGATTTGATTCATATAAAAAAAGAGTTCAATAATAATGAAAAATTTAAACTTATGACTCGAAAGGGAGTTTTTCCCTATGAGTATTTAAATTCCATTGAACGACTTGACTTAACATGTTTACCGCCACAAGAAAATTTTAACAATCAAATGACAAACACACCATGTTCCGATGAAGGCTACATTCATGTAGTTAATGTATGGAATACGTTTAAATGTCAAAATTTATGGGACTATCTTAAACTTTACCTTAAAACAGATGTACTTATTTTGACTGATGTTTTTGAAAATTTTCGAAAAATAAGCTCCAAAATCTATTCTTTAGATCCTGCAAATTTTTACACTACACCAGGTTTGTCATGGGCGGCTATGTTAAAATACACTGATATGAAATTAGAGTTGTTAACTGATGTTGATATGTATAATTTCTTTTTAAAAAAGGGATACGTGGTGGAATTAATCAGTGTTCACTTAGACATTCAGTGGCAAATAATAAATTTATGGGGAAATCTTATAAAAAAAACGAACCTTCCAAATATATAGTATATGAAGATGCCAACAATTTATATGGATGGGCAATGATCCAATATTTACCTTATAAAGATTTTCAGTGGGTTGATACTCCTGAAAATATTGATGTGCTTTCTGTTGCCGATGATTCGCAAACTGGTTACGTTTTAGAAGTGGATTTTGATTACCCTCAACATTTACATGATTTGCACAATGATTTTCCTTTTTGTGCTGAAAACAAAGTTCCACCGAAAGGTAAAATTCCTAAACTGTTAGTTGACTTAACAAACAAACGCAAATATATTATCCATTATCGAAACTTAAAACAGTGTCTTCGAAACCCCCTGATTCTCAAAAAAATTTATAAAGTACTAAAATTCACACAAAACAATTGGTTAAAAAAATATATTGATTTAAATAACGTACACAGGTCAATGGCTAAAAATGCTTTTGAAAAAAATTATTTTAAATTAATGAATAATGCTGTTTTTGGTAAAACAATGGAAAATGTAGATAAAAGAAAAATTGTCAAAATAGCTACCTCTTGGGAAAGTCAAGGAAGACATTTAGGTGCTCGAGCGTTAATAGCAAAACCAAATTATCATAGTCACTCTAGATTTACTGAAAACTTGATAGCCATTCAGCTTAATCAAACAAATATATGTTACTAGCTAATACCCGGTGCGCGTTGCTGCGCCTTTCAATGGAGGTTTAATTGAATTTGATGTTACTGCAAAAAGTTAACACAAAAATTACCCACGGTTTACACACGTAAATTGAAAAATGTATAAAAGCAATCTTTTTAAAACGATTTTTCTAGGATTATTCTAGTAATTTTTGAAACTTTCTGTAATTCAAAGCAGTACAAACTATTTTCCAAAATTTGACGTAATTTACTTCCAAAAAATTTTTTTTGACCAAACGTAGAACCGATTGTTAACAGACTCAACTCCATTTTCAAGTTGCTTCACACACACATATATCGTTTCTAATTTAGAGTAAAATAACCAAAAAATTAATAAAAAGCTGTTGGGTCGCAATGGGTTAATGGAACTCAACAACATTTTTTTAGGGCTTTCTTTTAAGCCAAAGCTGAATTTCGAAAAATCGGACATAATTTGGACCCAAAATTTTTTTTTACCATCCATCGGCCCGACATCTATTTACAAATTCCAAAACTGTTAATAGTGCCAACTCAATTCTCACAGGAGAGCACGTATACAAAATTTGAAGAAAACCGGTCAAACCGTTTCTAATTTAGAGTTAAGTATTGAAAAAACCTATAAAAAGCTGTTGGGCCGCAATGGGTTAATGCAACTCAATAAAATTTTTTTTTGGGGTTTTCTTTTTAGCCAAAGCAGAATTTCACAAAATCGGACAAAATTTGGACCCAAAATTTTTTTGACCACCCGTCGGCTCGACATGGGTTAACAAATTTCAAAACTGTTAATACTGTCAACTCAATTCTCAAGGAGCATCACGTATACCAAATTTGAAGTCAATTGGTCAAACCGTTTCGAATTTAGAGAAAAGTATTGAAAAAACCTATAAAAAGCTATTGGGCCGCAATGGGTTAATGGAACTCAACAAAATTTTTTTTGGGGGTTTCTTTTAAGCCAAAGCAGATTTCGTAAAATCGGACAAAATTTGGACCCAAAATTTTTTTTGACCACCCGTCGGCCTGACATGGGTTAACATATTCCAAAACTGCTAATAGTGTCAAGTCAATTCTCAAAGAGCATCACATATACAAAATTTGAAGTCAATTGGTCAAACCGTTTTAATTTTAGAACAAAGAAGTTTTAATACTTGCACCACAGCCCCAACTTGGCGGTCCGTTAGAGCAAAATTTTTGGGCCACGATTTCTTTCCGTACCCAATAACCTCTATATACAAATTTTCATGAAAATCGGCTGGGCAGTTTAGGAGTCTATTCGCTACATACAAACAAACAAACATACATACAAACAAACATTCCCTTTTATATATATAGATGACAAACCTATATATTTGGGATTTACGGTACTCGAACAATTTAAAATTCTTATGAATGATTTTCATTATAATTATATTAAACCTAAATATGGTAGTAAGGTTTTTTTAACTTATACAGACACTGACAGTTTTATTTATACTATACAGACAGATGATTTTTACGCTGACATATTTAATGAAATACCAAAACGTTTTGATACATCAGATTATCCATCTAACAATATATTTAATTTTCCTCTAATGAATAAAACAGTTCTAGGTCTTTTTAAAGATGAATTTAATGGAAAAATTGTTTTTGAATTTATTGGATTAAAGTCTAAAATGTATTTCCTTCAAACATATGAAAATAAAACTATAAAAAAAGCTAAAGGAATAAAGAAATATGTTGTCAATTCTTTGACATTAGATAATTATAAAAATTGTTTGTTAAAAATTAAAACTTGTTTCAAAGAAATGAAAATATTTAGATCATATTTACATACAATTTATACACAAAATTTAAATAAAGTAGATTTAAGTTCATTAGATAATAAAAGATATGTAACTGAAGATAACATAAAAACATACGCTTGGGGGCATTATGCCATTGAGCAATAGTTGTAAAAAAAAACTAAAAAAAAAATCAAATTTTTAGCTTAATAAAAAATCACAATTTAAAGATGTTTAAATAAAATAAAAAATATTATACACACATTAAAAGTGTCTTTCAATTTTAATTTTAACATTGATATTAGTTTTGTATATTAACTTTGTACTTAAACCAAAACTATAAAAACTTTTCATATCTAATCAAGAATATTCAACTCAAAACCTATAAAACTTTTTTTCTATTTTCACAGAAATATTAAATCAAGCTTAAAATTTTGAAAACGTGATCAAGTTCAAGTTAAAAAAAAAAATTAACAATATAATTTTAAACGTTTATTTGTTTCATTTTTTTCAAAACTTTTGCAGTTAAGTTAATAATCAAACAAAAAATTTCCATCGATTTTTTAAGCTTTTCAACTTTAAAATGGCAGTTGGAAGCCTTATTTTCAGACATAACGGACGAGCTTTATCAGCTTTGAATTTTTTAAATTTTTCACGTAAACATTAAATCAAGCTTTGATAATATTAAGTATAAACCAAATTTAAATAACTTTTCATATCTAATTAAAAATATTCAGCTCAATAGCTTAAGCTTATTTTTTTTTAATTTATAAAACTTTTTTCAATTTTCTCGGAAATATTAAATCAAGCTTAAACTTTGATAATATTAATTTTGTATTTAAACCAACCTTTAAAAAACTTTTCATATTTAATTAAGAACAGTAAGCACAATATCTTAAGCTTATTACTGTTTTAATTTGAAAATTAAACATAACTGATATTTAAAAAACTTTTTATATCTAATTAAAAATATTTTGCTTAATAGCTTAAGTTTTTTCTTTTTAATTTATAAAACTTTATTTTATTTTCGCGGAAATATTGAATCAAACTTAAACTTTGATAATACTAACTTTGTACTTAAACCAAACCTTAAAAACTTTTCATATTTAATTAAGAACAATAAGCACAATTTCTTAAGCTTATTGCTGTTTTAATTTTAAATTTAAACATAACTGATATCCTAACCGCCAAGCTTAATTTATAATACTCAAAGACTCAAACTAGCTTAAGCTTATTATAGTTTTAATTTGAAATTTAAACATAACTGATATTTAAAAAAACTTTCATATCTAATTAAGAATATTCAGATCAATAGCTTAAGCTTATTTTTTTTAATTTATAAAACTTTTTTTTGATTTTCATAGAAATATTAAATCAAGCTTAAACTTTGATAATATTAATTTTGTACTTAAACCAAACTTTAAAAACTTTTCATATTTAATTGAGAACAATAAGCACAATATCTTAAGCTTATTACTGTTTTAATTTGAAATTTAAACATAACTGATATCCCAACAACCAAGCTTAATTTAAAATACTCAAAGACTCAAACTAGTTTAAGCTTATTATTGTTTTAATTTGAAATTTAAACATAACTGATATTCTAACCGCTAAGCTTAATTTAAAATACTCAAAAGCACAAAACATTTTATTAATCACAATTTTATTGCATAACTTTAGGAGAACTTTTGCTGACTACTGACGCTGAAACGGCACTAAAAAAGCTCTAAGAGCTTTTGCTGACGCTGAACCGGCATATCCATACTACTCACATGTCGGTCCTACAATTGTTCAAAAAAAATTTCGGTAGTAAATTACGTCAAATCTTGGAAAGTAGTTTGCACTGCTTTGATTACAGAAAGTTTCAAAAATTACTAGAATAATCCTGGAATAAGCGTTTTAAAAAAATTGCTTTCATACATTTTAAAATTTACATTTACACCGTGTGTAATTTTTGTGTTAGCTTTTTGCAATAACATCAAATTCAATTAAACCACCATTGAATGGCGCAGCAACGCGCAACGGGTATTAGCTAGTGTATTCATAAAAATATGTAGGTACGTATAATATAAATTATACTTCATAATATTTTTGGTAATGGAAAAAATTGAAGTAAAACGAGAAAGAGTGTAGTAGAGTAGACTGTGTCAACTCTGGGATACCCGTATGACCGTAACATATACATTATATCATCTGGTTAATTTCTTTTGGAAAAATTTAAAACATACAGCTTTATTAAGTTTATACATTACATATGAGCTTTTAAGTTTATACAAGTACATATGAGCTTTATATCATATAAAAGAAAGGGTTCTATGGCAGCTACTCGAACCCTCTGCAGTAGACCAACCAAATTTTTCTGTAACTTTCGCCATTACACTAAACTATTTTTGGCAAAATTTCAGACACCCAGCTTCATTAGATGTAGTGTAATGCTCATATAAAAGAAGGAGTTGTATGGCAGCTACTCGAACCCTCTGCAGTAGACCAACCAAATTTTGCAAAAACTTTGGCCATAAAACTAAACTAGTTTTGCCAAAATTTCAGACACGTAGCTGTAATAGGTACAAAGTAATACTCATATAAAAAAGGAAGTTGTATGGCAGCTATCCGAACCCATGGACCAAAATGGCTGGATTTAAATAGCGATGACGGCTATTGCAAAAAAACGAATTTGGGAAAATTTCAAGACCCTAGCTCCTTTAGTTTTTGAATTATCGTGCGGACGGACGGACAGACGGACGGACAGACGGACGGACAGACGGACGGACAGACGGACGGACAGACGGACGGACGGACATACATAGCTAAATCGATTTATTTTTCGATTCTGATCCGATCCATACACTTGAGTCTATATCTACCCCCCCCTCCTTCTCTGCGTCACAAACGTAATGGCAAATTTATTATACCCTTTGACTATATAGTCATACGGGTATAAAAAAAATACAGGCAATGCACAAAAACTTACTTACATAATATTGTGCGCATTGTTTTAATCTTGTATAGAATAAAGAAATTAAAATGGCAGAAATATTTTAAAAAAAAGACGAATTTTAATGGTTTTATCATTTCATTTTAACTAGTTACGTAGTACAAAACAATAATAGATTAATGTACATTGTATATTTTTTACTACATAAATATAAATACATTTTGCGGCTAATTTTAAATAGTCTACCATCTTCTTCTTATCTTTTTATGAGATTAATTTGAGATTTAATTTATATTTCATGAACTAAATTAATGTTTTTACTCTTATTATGAGAATATTGATCTTGTAAAAACACCAGCTCTCTTGTAATTTCTCCAATTAAATTTTTCCATTTTGTTAAATTAAATTAGCATTCAAAATGAATGGTGTTGTGTAATTTATATGAATATATGTTATTTAAGTTAGATTCTCACAAAGGAATTCCTTTAAGAACACAATTCTATAAGAGTTGAAATCTCATAAAAAAGACTTTATGAGAATAGAAATTTTCTTACTTTTAATGGAGATATATGAAAATAGTTTTACTATGAGAGTAAAAGAATTTTTAACACTGTTGTTAACAAGTGTTGATATCTCATAATAAGAACTCTGTAATTTAACTCTTATAATAAGAAATATGTTAAGAGAGCCTTCAAGTGTGTTATGAGAGTCTTATGAGAACTTTTCCAAATTTTTAGAGTATTACTCTTGGCAAATGTTACTTGGGCTGTGAGTTATATTATTCAATTAACTTATTTTTTAATAGTGTTTTTGTTTTAATAAATGCATTTCTTTATATTGTTAAATACATTATTTTATTAAAGGTATATAATGATCAATTATTAATCATTCCATTAATTTGAACCCAATGGCGAATAGTAGATAGCTGAGTTGAGTCGAAAACCACAAAATTTTTTTGACTTTCACAGGGATTCGAAACCGAGTCTTTCGCATGAAAGGTCTTCACTTTAACCACTGTGTCACTCAGCCGTTACAATCACTTATCTACATACAAATGAAGTAACCAAATTTTGAGTTAACAAATTTTAATTTTTTTTTAAAGTTTGATATAAATTTACAATATTGGAAGCTAAAATGTAATTTTTTAGTTTAATATTGAAAAGATCTGGGTTCTATTGCACAAACAACTTTTCATTTTTGATCGCAAATTCATTTTACTAATCTAACCATTAATTTGTTAAAACAAAAATTTGAAAAATTTTAAACTGTCAAATCAATTAGAAAGTGTTTTCAAATTTTCAAATTTAAAATATTAAATTAAAATAAAATTAGTAAAGAAAAATTAACAAAATTTACACAAGTCATTTGGTATCAAAGTATTTTTATATTAAACACTAAAAATAGAAAACGAAAATAAAAAAATATTTACATAAAATCAGCCATGGTTTATCTAAGTTAGGCGCAAAAAAAATATTTTATAAAAAACCAAAAAGAATATTTAATTAAAAAAAAAAAAATAAAAAATGGCTAGCGATGCTTTACTTGTATGAAAGGCTTTGGGAAGAAAAGTAAAGGCATTCAATGCAGCGGAAATTGTAAAAAAGAATTACACATCAAATGTGCTGGTATTGCCGATGAGGTTTTTGCTGCAATACAGGCAGGTAATACTACCTGGAGATGTTAAAACTGTCCTGGAATGAGCAATGAAACACTAATTATATCGGAGGATGACGATAATGCGGATGAAACTCAAGCGCATTTAGAAGAAAATAAAAATATTTGTATGAATTAGGATTTTAATTGGTCCAAGTTAACATCAAACGAATTTGTAAGTGAAAAGCTGAAAGGGGAATTAGCAAATTGTTTACAGCGATTTGTAAGTGCAGTAAAAGATATTCATTTGTCACAATCGTTTTCTAACACAAAAATTGATGATCTAATCCTACAAAACAAACGTATCTTAGAACAAAATAAAGCATTAAAAGAAAAAATCAAATGCACGGAAGAAAGAAATGTAAAGCTGGAAAAATTAGTAAAGAATATACAATCTCAAATAGATAAATTTCAACAAAAAAAAAATAGGAACAGTGTCGTAATTGCCGGTCTCCCGCGAGACATTCAAAATGTTGTATTTAAAATAATAGAAACGAGGAAGAGTGTAGTAGAGTAGACTGTGTCAACTCTGGGATACCCGTATGACCGTAACATATACATTATATCATCCGATTAATTACTTTTGGCAAAATTTCAAACATACAGCTTTATTAAGTGTAGTGGAATTCTCATAAAAAAGAAGGAGTTGTATGGCAGCTACTCGAACACTCTGCAGTATACTAACCAAATTTTGCAGAAACTTTGGCCATCACACTAAACAATTTTTTGCAAAATATCAGACACCCAGCTTCATTAGATGGAGAGTAATGTTCATATAAAATAAGAAGTTGTATGGCACCTACTCGAACCCACTGCAGTAGACCAACCAAATTTTGCAGAAACTTTGGCCATTACACTAAACTATTTTTGGCAAAATTTCAGACACGCAGCTGTAATAGGTACAGAGTAATACTCATATAAAAAAAGGAGTTGTATGGCAGCTACCCGAATCCATGGAATAAAATGGCTGGATTTAAATAGCGATGACGGCTATTGCAAAAAAACGAATTTGCGAAAATTCTTAGATCCTAGCTCCTTTAGTTTTTGAGTTATCGTGCGGACGGATGGACGGACGGACATACATAGCTAAATTGATTTATTTTTCGATTCTGATCCGATCCATACACTTGAGTCTATATCTACCCCTCTCCTCCTCTGCGTTACAAACGTAATGGCAAATTTATTATACCCTTTGACTATATAGTCATACGGGTATAAAAATACAGGTAAATATACAAAAAGATGATCTCTTAAATGTATCCAGATTTAATAAACATTAAGAGAAATCAAAAGAAGCTTTATATTTGGTTGAGTTTAAATCAGAAAATAATAAAGCTGAACTACTAAATAAAAAAAAAAATGCATAAACATCTTTTTAATCCAGAGGTTGACTTTGAAGAAAATGAAAAGAAACAAAATTTTTTTTGACACCATCTCACACCGTTTCAAAGTAAATTGTATTATGAGGCATACAAAATTTTAATGATATCACTTTTATTCAAAATCATATTAATTAGTAACTTTGAATTTAATATCTAAATTAACTTAAAATCTTTAAATTAACTTAAATTAAGTTTTTTAAATTTGCTCTGTATTAGGTATATATTATTTACACATTTGTTTTATATTGAGGATTTAATCATTTCAACAAAAATTTCAACAATATTCATTCTTATTTTTATTTTGTTAAATATTATACTAATTTGTTGCTTAGCAATGGCTTTATAATTTTGAACAATATTTCGGAAAAATTTGCTACCAGAATTGGCATGCACTCCAAATCAGTAATTGACCACGTTATTACAGACTTAGTGAAAAAAAAATATTATTTCCATGTATAATAGATGGTAGATACATATCTTTCTGACCATCAAATGCTTTTTATTAGTATAGTTCACAAACCCACAATAAGTATAACACCCCAATATAAAACAATATTAAATTTTGATAACATTGTAAATGATAGAATATGGGTAAATCTTGATTCGTATACTGACTTTGGAGAAGTTGTTTCCGATCTTAGTTCAGTTATTAAAAACAACACACAATAAATACCCGTTAAAAACATAACCAAAAAAAGTTAATGGATCACCGAACAAATTAAAAAAGTAAAATTAAAATAAGAAATTCAATCTTTAGGTATAAAAAAAAATATCATATAAACAATTTATACTTACAATATAGAGATAACGTAAAAAAGTTAATAATTGAAGCTAAAAAAAATACTGCTCGGACAAAATAGCACAAAATTGCGATAATAAAAATGATTGGAATTTATATAAGGAAATAATATTCAATGAAAGGCAAAATGGTGAGAAAAAAATTCAAATAAAGGCTATTTGCCTTAATAACAAAACTTTAGAATCGCCAAATGAAATTTCGGAGCATAAGAATAATTATTTCATTAATGTTACTAATGAGATTGAAATATTAAATGATGATATTGATTTCAATTATATGAATAATTTTGAAAGATCAATTTATTCGAATTTTCAATTAAACGCGACCAATGAGGAAGAAGTTCGTATTTCAATTAATTCACTAAATTTAACAGCGGCGACCGGATGTGATGGTATTTCTACGAAATTTATAAAGCGCTTCGCAGATAAACTAATTTCTGTCATTGCAAAATTTATTAATAAAACTCTTCAAACAGGTCTTTTTCCATCTAATCTAAAAAGTGCCATTGTAAGTCCTATTCATAAAAGTGGGAATAGCACTGAATGTTCTAATTACCGTCCTATTTCGGTCTTACCAGCATTTTCAAAAATTTTTGAAATTATTATTAAGAATAGATTGAATACCTTTATGAACTATAATGATATATTAAGTGAAGAACAGTTTGTTTTCCAAAAAAGATCCAACACAACAGCAGCTTGTCTATCCTTAACTGATTCTCAAGAAATATAGTTTACAAAAAATATGTGGGTTGTGTTTTTCTAAAAATCCTTAGTAGAAAATGAATTTGTAAAATTTCAAATTTTTTATATAAATTTTTAAGATAATAATGCTCCTTTTTATACTCGTATGACTATATAGTCAAAGGGTATAATAAATTTGCCATTACGTTTGTGACGCAGAGAAGGAGGGGGGGTAGATATAGACCAAGTGTATGGATCGGATCAGAATTGAAAAACAAATCGATTTAGCTATGTATGTCCGTCCGTCCGTTCGCACGATAACTCAAAAACTAAAGGAGCTAGGATCTTGAAATTTTCGCAAATTATTTTTTTTGGAATAGCTGTCATTGCTATTTAAATCCAGCCATTTTGGTTTATGGGTTCGGGTAGCTGCCATACAACTTCTTTTTTTATATGAGCATTACTCTCCATCTAATGAAGCTGGGTGTCTGATATTTTGCAAAAAATTGTTTAGTGTGATGGCCAAAGTTTCTGCAAAATTTGGTTAGTATACTGCAGAGTGTTCGAGTAGCTGCCATACAACTCCTTCTTTTTTATGAGAATTCCACTACACTTAATAAAGCTGTATGTTTGAAATTTTGCCAAAAGTAATTAACCGGATGATATAATGTGTATGTTACGGTCATACGGGTATCCCAGGGTTGACACACAGTCTACTCTACTACATTCTTCCTCGTTTTTCTATGATATTAAATTTTAATTTTTTATAATGTTGATTAATTGTATATTTCAAAGGAAAAGAAAATACTTTTTAATTTTGAATTATTATAATAACTGATAAGGTCACAAAGCTCAGGCTAAGACCATAAATAAAAAAAAAATAATTGCAAAAATATAGAATATAAAAACTTATGAATTTAATAAAGAAAAAAAAAAAAAATAACAAAAATATGTCAAATAAATGATTATTTGAATATTGATAAATTAAGGGCTTTGCAAAAGTTACTGCGGAACTTAAAAAATTACTACTTTTATAACTTTAAAATTAATATTTGCCACTAATACGAATTAGTTTTTTGTTATATATCTAATTCAAAAATTTCCATATCACTGATTAAAAATAAAATCGGATTTACTTTCGCAGAGGGGTTTCGAGCTGACAAGATGACGTGTATCACATAAGGGTTCTTCATATCTCAAAGTTTCCGAATATATAAATTATTACTGGCGATGCCGCCATCTAGTGTTCAAAAAATGAATTACAAAATATTTCTAACATTTTGTAGTATTTTAATTAAACCGTTATAATTTTATTTTATATATATATTCAGAAACTTTGAGATAAAAAGTATCGTTATGTGATAATGTCATCTTGATAGCTCGTAACCCCTCTTGGGAATTTTACCCAAAAAAGCATTCATTACAAAAACAGCACTGATAAAATGTCTGTCGTATGACTATAAATCAAAAGGGTATATTAAATTTGCATTATGTTTTTGACGTAGAGAAGGAGGGGGGAGGGGGGAGAGGGGGTGGGTATGGATCGGATTTTGAAATTGTCACAAATTAGTTTTTATGCCGTCATCGCTATTGAATAGCCATTTTAGTTTGAGGGTTCGAGTACCTGCCATACAACTTCGTTTTTTATATGAGCATTACTCCATTACTCTATACCTATTGAAGCTGGGTGTCTGAAATTTTGCCAAAAATAGTTTAGTTTTCCACAAAGTTACAACTTCATATTTTATATGAGTATAACTCTATACCTAATAAAACTGGATGTCTGAAATTTTTTTAATAGTAGTTATCTTTAAGCGCTAACGTCGGAATAAAATATAATCGGTGTAATGGAAGAGGTTCAAAGAGCTGCCTTTTAACTTATATTTGCTTTTGTACATAACAGATAGTCTAATAAGTTATGTATTCGAAATTCGAATTATATCTGTAGTGTATTAATGAAACACGCTGTTTGAGATCACTAGATGATTATAAACTGATTTATTATAATATTTCAAAATAAAACTAAACCTATATTATTGATAGTAATTATGTTTGTACTGCTCTAATTAGTTGTACATTATTAGGAGAGTTCTTATAATATACATTACGTACAAAGTGTTGCCAATATCTAACACGCCCCTCGTTAAGTTTATTTATGTATTAACGTAATAAAATATTGATTTATTTACATAAAGATATTAAAGGTAATAATATTATATGAGCTAAATTAAATGTTAATAATAAAATTAAAAGTTATAGTAAAAGTTCTATCATATAATTTCTTTAAATATTATTTGTTAATATAAAATTGGTGTAATGATATGTTATGAAAATATAATACAATAATATAAAATTTGATATGACTTTGATAATAGAAAACAAATATAATTGTGAAAACTTAATTTTTAGCTATCCTACCATCTATCCTTGGTTTTAATTTACGAGGTGTACTAACAATTTCATTTTGTTGTTCGTTGTGAATTTCAGACTCGTACCAAACATGTCTCTCTCATCAGTGTCATCTGAAGGAGTAGTGGATGAGTAATTGTTTGCGTGAGGTAGTGATACGTTCTGTTCTATTTTCATATTTTGAACATTGTTATGTTCTATCATATTTTTTTGATTGGCATCTCTAATTTGATTCAGATGCCGTTTTATTTCCCTATTATTGTGTGAAAAAATGCAATAATAAGATCGTGCACCAAATTTCTTGTTAATAATAGCTGGAGACCAACTAGGTTTATTCGGATTTTTGTAGTTACGGATGTAAACTTCTTGACCTTCATAAAATTCTACATTGCGTTTGTCTTTATAATTTTCTTGAGCTTTAAATAGACTTTTGATTATGTTGTTTTTAATTAAATGTGGTTTTAATTTACTAAAGCGAGTTTTTAATGAACGACCAAAAATGCAGTGTTTTGCATTCCGATATTTAACTAGAAATTTGTTTATACCGATTTCTAAGACAATCACTTGATTTTTTTCTTCGAAAATTGCATAAATAGATTTTTTAATTATTTTAAATAAGTTTTCGGCCTGCCCATTTGTTGATGGGTGACCAGGCGAAGTAAGTTTATGTATTATATCATTTGCCTTCATGAAGTTTTTAAATTCGTCAGAGGAAAATTGAGTGCCATTGTCACTAACGAGTGTATCTAGTAAACCATATCTACAAAATAATTCGCGAAGTTTATTACTAGTAAAAGAGGATATTATGTCTTTTGTTTTAAAAACTTCTGTCCACTTGGAAAATGAATCTACAACTATAAGTAAATAATGGTTTTTGATGGGACTAGCAAAATCTATATGGATTCTGCTCCAGACCCAATCAGAAGGCATCCACGAAATTAACGCACTTTTTTTCAGGGCTCGATTGTAATTCTTGACATGGTAAACAATTGTTTATGACATTTTCAATACGATAGCCCCATAAAATGCATTCAAGTTCAACCGTTGATTCAAGTTCTTTATTTTTAAAAGATTTGAATTGTATATCATTTAGATTTTTTATAGTACCCTTTTGAATTGCATCACATATCTTGAGTAAAATAGGATCTCGCCTAGTTTCATTTGCTATATTTTTGAAATTGATTCGAAAAGAATCGTCTTTATCTATGTAATTAATATAACTATTTTCTTCAGGTAATTCAATTGAATCTAGATTCGGAATTAGATAGAATCATTTGCGGAAATCTAGATAATTCACCCCCCTCATTTCTTTTTCCTTGAATAATTAAAGCCTGATAATATAAAAGCCCATCGCTGTATACGTGCAGCTGTCATAATCGGCAAACTTTTGTGTATTATGAATTTATTTCTAATTAAATATTGTTTTAATTTTGAAAGAGAAAATATAATGGCTAAGGCCTCTTTTCCAATGTACTATAATTCTTTTCAGTTTTTCTTAATGCCCTAGAAATAAATGCTATCGGTTTAATTTTATTGTCAGGAAATTTATGTGAAAGAACACCAAGCATGCGGGGTTAAAACTTTAGGTAAATAAGGATTAAAGTGAAAAAGCACTTGATCAGATGTGATGTCTTTTTTATTAAGTCAAAGGCCTTCTGATATTATTTGGACCATTTCAATTTTACACCCTTTTGTAATAATTGGTAAAGTGGATTAATTTTTATACCCTATACCTATAAAGGGGTATATTAACTTTGGTATGATGTTTGTAACCATCTAAAGGAAGCGAGTTAAATTTGTGCTGTAGATTACTAGTAATGAAACTACGGTCGGGATTTCTTAGGGTGAGGATTGGACAATTGGTTCGGCTCTTAGAACTTTTTTATCGAATTTAGGCCAAACGAGCATAATTCCGAAACCAACGAAGATAGTACCTCCAAATTTGGCATCAGCATATCTCTTTCTATTTCCTTAGTGTCCTTGAAATTTGGAAACAATTGGAGTAGTGGGTCGGGGACTAGCCACACAGTTCCGAAGACCTTAAAGCATATTTTCGAAATTAATAAAGATAGTAACTTCAAAGAAATGAAGAAGGGGGTGTTCTTTACTATTTCTTGCGTATCCCTCTAATCTGGTATCAATTGGAGTGGCGATTTAGTACCCCTCTTAGACGCCCCAAGGTTTAAAAGCTTGTAATCGAAATTACTAAAAATAGTAACTTAAAATTAAGATAGGAACAAAATTAGGATTAGGAAGAATGTTCCAATTGTGTACAAGGGCTACCTAGTATTGAAAGTATGACGGGGACTACATATGGGCAAATCGTACCATGGTTTCGGATTCTGGAATCTTTGGAAAGTTCAAGTGCTAACAGACATATATCTTAAAAACACCATAACTCAGAAACTAATTACGCTATTTTGATGAAATTTTTATTCTACGTTACTAGTAATGAAAGTACCATAGGAATTGGTTCTGGTCGAGTTCGGATTCTAGAAGTTTTTGATAGATTTGAGGCCAAACGAGTATAATTAGAAAGCCAAGGAATACATGTCCTATTTGCCATGTGTCCCCGAAATTTACCACTACTTAACCACCACTACTTAATTGTAGTGGTGGTTCAGGTGCCTCCTAGGAAATCCCAAAACTAAAAAGCTTATCTTCAAAATTCATGAAGATAGAAACTTTAAATGTGATACACGAGGGTTCTTTCCTATTTCTGTTTATTATTTAACACTTTTATATTTTTAAAAGACTAAAAATTTTACCATAAAACATATTTAGTATATTATTTTATAAATTAAAAACAAAATAGTTTCTTAATAAACGATTAAATTCCTTTTTTTTAATTTGTATTATATAACATATTTTATTGAATTATTACAATAGCTGATATATAATTAAGACATTGTGTACGATACTTAAGCTATATTCAAAGGTACTTGATGCATTTATGCAAACTTTATTTTTATATTTAAATGAATTATATGAAAAGTTGTAAATTTGTAATTGTATTTTAGAAATACATTTATTACATATTTTGCGTTTATAAGCTTTTCTTATAGGTACATAAACTAACAATTGAAAATAATTGGAATTTTGAAAAATTTGAATAATTAAATATATTATGCTTTGATTAGCTTTATATCACAAAATTTGATAATTCAAATTTTTTCACTTTTGTAACTGAATTGAAATAAGTTTATTTTCATTTATTTCAAGTTTTATGTTTTTTAATATTTTTAAATAGATAAGTTAGTAAGAATTTGTAATATTTTTGAATAGATAAAGTAATTAGAAAATGGTTTTATTATTATAAAGTTAATTTGGTTAGCTATGTCTTACGATAAAACTAATAACAGCTTTTATTGTTTTAAAATGACTTATAGATATCTCATTAAATTTGAACCAAGTAGGTGTAGCGCATTTGTAAGTCGGTTGCAACGGCTGACTGTTTCTTTACTTGTTTTAGCAAATTTATCTACAAATTTTGAATAATAATTAACCATTCCAATAATGGCTGTAACTTCAGAAATATTTTTGGGTTCTGGTGCTTTCAATATACTAGATATTCGTTCGTCAGTTTTACTAAATCCATACTTGCCAATTTTAAAACCTAAATATGAAATTTCATTTTGAAAGATTGCACATTTTCTTAAATTTCATTTTAAATCAGATGATTGTAATTTATTTGATACGGATTTTAATGTCTGTATGTGTTGTTCAAAGTTTTTACCACTAATAATTATGCCATCTTGGTAAACGATTACATAAGGTAAACCTCTTAATAAATTTTTCATTGTTTTCTAAAAAATAGCTGCAGCTGGTTTGACACCAAAAGGTAGTCTTTTCATTCCTAATGTACCTATTTGAGTACTCCACGTACATAAAAGTTGAGATTTTTCATCTAACATTAATTGGTTATATGCATTTGACAAGTCTAATTTTGTGAATAACTCGTCACCTTCTAATGAGGCAAAAATTTCCTCTATACGAGGTAATGTATATTTAAAATCCATTAAAAACTTGTTAATTGTGACTTTATAATCACCACAAATACGTATGTCACCATTAGGTTTTAAAATTGGAACTAATAGTGTTCCCCAGTCTGAATTATCGACTTGTTCAAGAACGTCTTTTTGTATTAGGTCCCGTAATTGTTTTTCTATTTTATTCTTCCATGTAAATGGAACTGATCGTGGATTAAGAAACACAGGTTTAGCATTTTCACAAATTGGCAAAGATATTTTAGTAACATTATAAGAACCTAGTTGATCACTGAAAACTTGAGTAAATTCAAGTTTTATTTGTTCAATAATTATAGAATATTTTTCTTTAATTTTAATTGAATTTATTTGAGTTAATTCAAACTTAAATTCTCTTAATAACTTTTGACCAATCAATGGGTTTTCTGTATTGGTCACAACAATATTTATTTGTTTTTTTATATCTTTATATTTTATAAAAGCAGTGTACTCGAGACTTCTTCAATTTTACTACAACTATAATCCAAATAAGGAAATTAGCATTTTTTTAATTTCTTAAAGTAAAAATGTTTCTTGAATAATGAAATAGGCATTAATGTACACGGCGAAACAGTATCACACGCAATATATGATGATTGAATTCAATTTCACTGGAAGAAAGTAAATGTTGGCAGAACTATTGGAACTCACACTACAAATAGAAAAATAAAAATGATCATTAAAATTATTAATTAAGTTATTATTTAAATTATTAGAATTATTTATAAAATTGATTGATTTTTTGTTTCTACAAACTGATGATAAATGGCCTATTTTTTCACAGGAATATTTTTTCATGGGCAGGAACTACTTTTAAATTTGCACATGTTACCGTTCCGTTCTGAAATGTTCCGTTCTGTATTTACGTTTCTGTTTTTTGACCACGTTGTGTTGTGTACCGTTTTTTTGATATAATTAACACTGACGTCACATGTATTATCTTTTCTTGATAATCCCATGACAAATTTGTCCAGAACAAATGCATCTAAATTTGAGCCAAACTAATAAATGCATCTAGTATGAGCTTGCACCTATTGATTTTAGTAAAATGCTCTTTTTATACCCTACACCTATAGAATAGGTAAAGGGGTATATTAACTTTGGTATGGTGTTTGTAACCACCTAAAGGAAGCCAGCTAGATATGGAAAAGTATATATATTTGTGATCAGCGTGACCTCCTTAGTCGATATAGCCATGTCCGTCCGCCCTTTCGTCCGTAGGCACGATAACTCAAAAAATAATGGAGCTATCTTGATGAAATTTTAACTGTAGGTTACTAGGACTGAAAGTACGGCGGGGATTGCAAATGGGCGAAATCGGCCCATGGGTTTGGATTCTGAACCTTTTAATCGGTCTAAGGGCTAACGAACATATATAAAAAATCACGTTGAGTTATCTAATGAGTTTATAACTAATGACGCTATCTCCAAAAAATTTGTGTTGTAGGGTACTGGTAATGAAACTACGGCGGTGATTGCGTACGGTGGGTAATGTACAATGGGCCCGGAACTTAGAACTTTTTGATCGAATTTAGGCCAAACAAGCATAATTTGGAAGCCAATGAAGATAGAACCTCCAAATTTGGTATCAGGGTGTCTCTTTCTTTTCCTTAGTGTCCTTGAAATTTGGGCCCCATTGGAGTAGTGGGTCGGGGACCAGCCACACAATTCTGAAGCCCTTGAAAAATATATTTAAAATTAATAAAGATAGCAACTTGAAAAAATGTAGAAGCTTAAAATTTGGCATAAGGGTGTTCTTTACTATTTCTCGTGTGTCTCCCTAATTTGGGATCTATTGGAGTGGTGGTTCAGTACCCTTCTTAGACCTCCCAAGGTGTAAAAGCTTATAATCGAAATTACTAAAAATAGTACTTTAAAATTAATGTAGAACGTTCCACTTGTGTACAAGGGTTAACTAGTAATTAAAGTACCAGCGCGGACTGCATATGGGCGAAATTTTCGTGAGATTTTTAGCACTTCATATAGTGATTCTTCTTTTACGCCAAATGAAAATTATTTCTCCTATATGAATACATATCAAAAAACTTCTCTTACTGACATTAATATTAATGAACAAATAGTTTCCAGCTATCTAAATAAACTAGGTGATAATACTTTTCCTGGACCAGATGGTATACCCGAAATAATTTTGAGCATGTGTTCTAACATTCTCACTACGCCTTTAACATTACTCTTTAAAAATTCATTAAATTCCGGATATTTTCCTCCTATTTGGAAAATTTCTTATATCAGGCCAATTCACAAAAAGAATGCTAAAAATGAAATCACTAACTATCGCCCCATAGCTAAATTATCTTCAATTCCTTAATTATTTGAATTAATTATAACGGATTCAATTTATAATCATTGTAGGAATCTTTTAATAGATAACCAACATGGCTTTGTAAAACAAAAATCTACGGTGACTAATCTAGTTGAAACCACATCTCTTCTTCTTAATAACATGGAAGAAGGATTTCAAACAGATGTTGTCTATACTGATTTTAGTAAAAAGTAAAAAATTTGATCTATTGCCACATAATATTATTTTACTAAAACTTGAAAAATATGGTTTTCCACTATTTTTTCTTAAGTGGATACAGTCTTATTTATGTGATCGCTCCTATAGTGTTATATTTAAAAATGTGATTTCAGAACCTTTCGTGGCAAATTCGGGAGTTCCACAAGGTAGCCACCTTGGCCCTCTACTTTTTATCTTATCTGTAAATGATGTTTCTTCTTTAATTTCTAATTGCGAGCTTCAAGTTTACGCTGATGATATGAAACTTTTTAAAAAGATTACATCTTATAATGACGCCATCCTTATGCGGAATGATCTTCAAAATTTTAACAATTGGTGCGTTAATAACTGTTTACTATTTAATGTAAATAAATGCGCATTGATATCTTATACACGCCGATCTAGTCCTATTTGTTTCAATTATAACTTAGATGGTATTAGTTTACCTAAAGTTACCTCAATAAAGGACTTAGGGGTGTATTTCGATTCCCAAGTTAGCTTTAAAACCCATTATAATAATATTAAAAATAAAGCTAATACACTATTGGGATTTGTTAAACGTTCTGCAAAGGAATTTTCAGATTCTTATGTTCTTAAATCGTTGTACACTTGTCTTGTAAGACCAAACTTGGAATATGCTAGTCAAGTTTGGTCTCCGTTTTATATGGCACACATTGATAGGATTGATGCAATACAAAAAAATTTTCTTAGATTTGCCTTACGCCATTTGCCATGATCGAACCCCATTATTTTACCACCATATGAACAAAGGCTAAAATTAATTGATTTGTGTACTTTAAATTTTCGACGTGAAGTTTCTGATGTCATTTTTATTACAGAAATTGTCAAGGGTAACGTTAAATATAATTTAATTTCTAGTAAAATTATTATTAGAAATCTTCAACGCCTTCGCTCTTGCAATTTATTTAAAACTAATAATCATAGAACTAACTATGGCAAATTCGAACCTATTAATAGAATGCTTATTATAGGTAATAAACATAAACATTATATTGACTTTACACTTTCAAAACACTCCCAAAAACAAAAATTATACAATCGCTATTATTAGGATTATTTTTGTTTTGTTTTTCTTGTAGTAATGTAAAGTTTATAATTTTTAACTTTTAATTTTAATTTTAGTTTGAACAAATTTATAATTACTCAAATATGTAATTTTTTATATTGATTTTAATTGTATAATTTTAATTGTTATTTGTATGATTTTTTGTAAACTGTTTGTGTTAAGCAGTATAATAAATAAATAAATAAATAAATAAATCAGCCCAAGGGTTCGCATTCTGGACCTTTTAATCGGTCTAAGGGCGAACGAACATAAATAAAAAATCACGATAACTCAACAACTAATGACGCTATATTCATAAAATTTGTGTTGTAGGGTACTGGTAATGTACGGCGGTGATTGCGTACGGTGGGAAATGGACAATGGGTTCGGAAATTAGAACTTTTTGAACGAATTTAGGCCAAACGAGCATAATTCCGAAACCAATGAAGATAGAACCTCCAAATTTGGTATCAGGGTGTCCCTTTCTATTTGCTTAGTGTCCTTGAAATTTGGGACTAATTAGAGTAGTGGGTTGATGGCCAGCCAGAAGTTCAGCATATTTTCGAAATTAATAAAGATAGTAATTTCAAACAAATTTAGTACTTTCAGTCCTAGTAACCTACAGTTAAAATTTCATCAAGATAGCTCCATTATTTTTTGAGTTATCGATGACGGAGGGGCATGGCTATATCGACTCAGGAGGTCACGCTGATCACAAATATATATACATTTCCATATCTAGCTCGCTTCCTTTAGGTGGTTACAAACATCATACCAAAGTTAATATACCCTTTTACCTATTCTATAGGTTTAGGGTATAAAAAACATATTGACAGCGGTTATTGGTCTTACACAACGAAAACATATTATAGAATTAATTTGTAATTTTTTAAAAAGTCAAAATTTGCAAGTGCTTTATTTTTTTTTCAAAACATTCAAAGCTATTGTTGAATTTCCTTCAGTTAAAAATAGAAAAAAAATTATTTTTAATTTGCAACTGTCAAGTTTATGTATATTGGCCAGTTTCAAAAATTTACGTTTTATAAAATTACTAATAATGTATATGATGATATGTTTTTATTGTGCAAGACTAAAATCGTACCAGCAAATTTAAATAAAATTATACTTTGTCTTGCTCAAAAAAGCCATTGAACTAAACGGGGAACTATTCTATACTACACTCATAATTCAAATTAAACGTTTTGGTTTTTCTATCTGGTACATGTTATGCAACCTATTCAACTTCGCAAGTACGTGTACCATAATTAAAAACATCGTGTAGGAGATGCATAACAACAAAACAGGTCCATCGTGTATGGGATGCATAATAATAAATTTAAAGATATGAGTATTGCCATCATTATTTATTGTGTGAAGTATATTTATAATAATTTTGATGTGCAATAGTTTTTTACATGGTGGCAAGGTCTCTCCAACACTTGTGTATATATGATTATCAACTAAAAAATCTATAATCCAAATAAAAAAAAAAGAAAATGAAAGTTTGTATGAAATGTTAATGTCAATTAAATTCAATGTAAAAAGTATAAATAATGTAAAAAAAAAAATAACAAATTTAACATTCATTTAAACCATAACTTTTAATAGATCTTCGATTTCATTGCATTTGAATTCAAGCAACTAGGCCTTAACTTTATTTAAGAATTGATTTTGATTTCTTATGTTTTTATTGGTTGAGGTAACTTGTTAAATAAACGGCAAGATACCACAATGTACGAGTTCCGAAAATTAATTGTTCGGAAAATAGGAATATAGCTAAACCATCATTATTTCTCAGGTTATTTCAGTACCATGCAATTGGTCCTTGTCGGGTTCAAATTCTAGAAGCTTTTGATCGAATTGAAGTCAAACTAGTATAATTTCGAAACCAAAGAAGATAGAACATTATATTTGGGGCACAGGTATTTCTCCTTATTTGTTTTGTGCACGTGAAATTTTAGTTTGCGTACCACCTCCACTACTCCCAAGACCTTAAAGCATAATATATTTGAAATTAATAAAGATTTGATTAGGGCATATAAAATTACCGAAATTTGCTTTTACCGGTAAACGGTAAATATTTTATTGAAAAACCGGTTTACCGGTAATTTCCGGTTTTTTTTTTTAATTTTAAAGTTTCATATAATTAGTAACAACCTGTAAAATAAATGTTTAAATTTTTTTAAAGAGAAATACATCTTTATTAGTTATCAAATAAAGTTTAATCCATTAACAAATACAAAGTCAAAAATATAATTAATACTTACATATATTATTTAAATAGAAATTTAATTATTGAAAAGATCTGACTGCGCATTAAAATATGCTCGTAAGAGGCAAATTGCGTCAATTGTGTTGTCACTAAGACTGCTTCTTATTTTGGTACAAATTATTCCTGCGGCTGAAAAAGCTCTTTCAGACTCCACGCTCGTCGGCTTTATTGTCAAAAGATGATTAAACGACTTTGTATTTTCCACGACTTTGTTCTTCTTCAAGCACAGAGTTTTCTTATTTTATAAGTTTGGTTAAAATTGTGGTATTAGTGGTTATTGCTGCTTTGGCATTGTTATTTATTTTTATTTTATTTTGGTTTTTTATGGCCAGTTGCAACCTGCCTTTCATTGTTAATGGAATTACTTTGTAATTTAAATGACTTGCTACTTAGGACCTAACCAAAATCAACGCGTACGGTGTATAATTTCTGGAAATTTCTAGAAAATTTTGAAATACATAGTTAGTTACATGAATAAATTGTGAGCAACCGAAATATGCGACGTACTGGTACCTCAGATTTAAAAATTGACAAAGTGAAAAATAAAAATAGAAAATTTAAAATATGTTTGCAGAAACACAAAAAAGAAATAATATTTCTTAAGAAAAATGATTTGTTCCTTATGGATCAACCAAATTCAGCATGTACGGCGTTCAGTTTCTGTCAAAAAATTTTGAAATAAGTAGTTATGTAAACAAATTTACATGAAAGCATACGCGACGTACTGTACCTCGGAGTTTTAAAATTTAGAAATTGACAAGCGTAACAAAAACAGCAGATGTAGCTCTGATCGCTTAAAAAAGTAAAAATCCTTGCTAAAACTTTTAAAAGGCTATAGAAAAAAACTATTGTGGTGAAAGCTTTCTATTTTAAATTTTAAAAATTTTCGAGAAAGACCGGTAAATTACCGGTAAATTAAAAAAATTACCGGTAATTCGAGAACCAATATTGACCGGAAAAACCGGTAAATTACCGGTAAATTAAAAAAATTACCGGTAATTCGAGAACCAATATTGACCGGTAAAACCGGTAAACCGGCTTACCGTTTACCGGGATTGGATGCCCTAGATTTGATACACTATTTCCTATTTTAGTTCTTATTTAACACTTTTATATTTTAAAAGGCTAACAGTTTTACTATAAAACATATTATGTATTATATTTTATAAATTAAAAACTAAATATTTTTTTAATAAACGACGAAATTTTTTTTGTTATTAGTTTTTATTATATCATTTCTATATTTTATTGAATTATTAGCATATGTAATATATAATTAAGAAATTGTGTACGATACTTAAGTTGTAAAATTTATTTCGTTCTAATTTTTCATTTAGAAATACATTTATTGCATATTTTGATTATTAAATTTTGTGATAAAAAGCTAATGAAAGCATTAATGGTTTAACTAATATTAAAAACCATGAAATTATATAAACTTTTATATTTATATTATTACAAATTAATATTTCTTTGGAATAACTTTAAGTTTAATTAAATAGAACATTAAAAAATAAGTAAATTAAGAGAATATATTTAAAAATTATTGAAAATTGAAATAATTAACCGGGGGTACTAAATCATTCAAAAGTAAATGCATTACAGCAAAAAATCCTGAAAAGAAGTAATTGATATATGTTTGTAAAATTTTATTGAATTGGATAAAAGTTTTAAATATGTAATTTTCTAATTGAATTTTACGAATCCATTTATCTCAAGTTTATTTGTTGTTTAATATTTTTAAATAGATAAATTAGTAGAAATTGCTAATATTTTTAAATTGATAAAGTAATTAGAAAATGTTTTTAGTATTATAAAGTAAATTTGGTTAGCCATGTCTTACAATCAAACTAATAAAAGCTTTTATGGTGTTAAAATGACTTATGGACTTCCCATTAAATTTGAACCAAATAGGTGTAGGGTATTTCTAAGTCGGTTGCATCGACTGACTGTTTCTTTACTTGTTAGTATTTTCTTCACTTGCATTTTTCACATACATTTATGTCCAGTTTTTCTTTGCATATAAACCACTTTTCTTGATTTGGGGAAAATTCCGGAATGTTAGTAGTTTGTACCAACGTTGTTGGTTTATTTTTATTTTGATTGCCGGTCACTTTACTTTTTTTTTTTTTGTTATATATTATATTTTTTTATTTTATATAGTTACATATCCACCCGTACAAACAACATCTTTTCACAACACCAATTTTATTTAATTTATTATTTTTTTTATGACTCTCGTTCGAACTTAAGTGGCGCAGTCTGTATGATATCAGAATGTAAGGGATTTGTGATAAAGAATTTGAGTTAAACAAAAAAAAATTTTTTAATTTTATTGAAAAAAAAATATTTCATTTGGACTAGTGATTATTTAAAATAAAATTAAAATTGAATAGAAGTGTAAAATTTGTTTTGTGAAAATTATTTTTTGAAAAGCTTGTGTGTAAATGATTCTTATATTCCGTAACCGTAATTAACTAAAAATGAAATCATAAATCAATATATTAAAAAAAAACTTAAAACCTTTTTTTTTGTGAAACGAAATTATAAAAATTACTTATGTTACAAATATAATAAAACAAAAAAAGACTTTATAAAAAAAAATAAAACGAAATATCAGAAACTCATTAACGAAAATTTAAAAAATTCTTTACTTTTAATTTTTTTAATTATTAATTGCAAACATAAATGTACTTAATTAAGTGCGGAATTTCCAAATATATATATATAAATAAAGTAAAACAAAAAAAAAAAAGAATAAAACAAAAATAAAAAATAAAATAAAAAACTGAATAATAAATAAAAAAAAAAGTTTTAAAATTAATTGTTAATAAAACAAAAAAAAATTCAAAAATAAGTTGGAAATCAAAAAATTTTCAAATAAAAAATAAAGCTGTAACTTAACGTAAGAGTCAGAATGGTAGACCAACAACACGCTGAAAAACCCACCTGAATTTGATGGAAACGGTGAGTCGTTATTTACCTTCATAGAATTAGTCGAATGTATTTTACCATTAATTATAAGTCATAATGTAAATAGTCAAGTAATTTTATTAAATAGAATTAAAAGTAAGTTTCGCGATAAAGCTAGGCAGGTTATCGAAATTAATAACCACATAACAAACAATTGGTCTGGTATGAAATCTGTTCTTTTAAAAAATTTTAGTGATAAGCGAAAGTCTTTGCAAATATTTGATGAATTACGAAGTGTTTCTTTTACGACTAACAGTGTTGATTTGTACAATCAGATTCAAAAAATTCTACGTATTCTAAAAAATAAATCAAAAGGGGAACCAAATTCAACTCAAATAATAGAAGTAGAAGCCAATATTCAAACTGGCCTCAACATATTTAAAGAAAAATTTCCCGAACCAATGCGTTCGATTCTCTATAGCAGAAATCCAGAGACCTTAGAAAGCGCGGTTGACATTTTGCATGAAAGTAATTACGCTTACTTCAATTCAATAAAAGCTCCTTCAAATAAAAATAATTTCCCCCGAAAAAATTTTCATTCGCAAAACTCATCTAATAATGACAGAAATTCCAACTTTAGAAAAAATTATAGTCATTCAAATAATAATCATCTAAATAATAATTATTCAAGTAATTCCTATAATAATCAATTAAACAAAAATTTTTATAACAACCAAAAAAATAACAACAATTATAACTATTCACTAAACGTCAATTCTTCAACTAACCGATCAAATAATTTTAACCGATTTAACAGATCACATCATTCATATTTTAGAAATAATAGACCAGAAACAATGGAATTGGGCCAAACTGTTAACACAAGGGTCATTTCATAATAATAGAAATAAAAAATCAAAAAGAAAATTTTCCTTAGAAGCCTCGGAAGCCAACAACAACTTCCTTATAAAAAACTTCAATCAAAAGAAAGACCATTAAAGTTTATTATAGACTCAGGTGCTTTTTTTTTTTTTTTTTTTTTTTTTAACGAGGGAATGGAACGCTCGAAAGCCACCCATTAAAACTGTGCGGTATTTCGTTGGGTAGTGTGCGATTTTAACGCACCAAAACCACACCCTTTTTGAACCAAACTTTAGGAAGGAACCTGTGATACAAATGTACAGTTTGGTTACAGGGATGACATATGAAAGGATTTTAGGATTGTCGGAGGATATTTGGGAATTTTGGATTATGGTGGATGGGGAAAATTTGGAGGGATATTTAGGAGAAAGATGTTAATATTCTTCTTAAATTTATTTAAGTCGTACACATACGAATTACCAACTTTAGGAAACACATTGGACGGAATGTGATTCCATAATCTTAACATGCGCATAACAAACGAATTTCCATAAGCCGTGTTTCGCCATCTTAACAATTCGACGCAGTAGGGATGAGCATCTGTTGCACTCCTTGTTTCACGTTGGAAAACTTTGAGGGCATTAATTGTTTTATTTCATTAGAACAGGTGTTCGTCTCCACTAGGTTTCTATAAAACAGAGTTAGTGACCAGATTGCGCGCCGATGGCTAAGTGGAGTGAGCGTTTAGGCAATACTGGGATCATTTATAAGACGAATAGCTCTGTTTTGCACTTTATCAAGATATCCCAGCGCTGATTGGGGTGCACCAGCCCAGATATGTGCATTATACTCCATTTTTGGTCTAATATATGTTTTATAGATATTGAGGAGATCTAATGGAGAGAAGTAAGTTTTACAGCGATACAAAAAACCCAAACACTTAGCTGCATCTTTAGCTATACCAAAAATGTGATTTGACCAAGTCAATTTCTGGTTTAACTCGATGCCCAAAATATTTAAATCTGTTGAGTGCTGCAAAGCTTCTCCCTGAAAAATCAAGTTGGGAATGGAAGTTGCTATTTTTCGCGAGATGAGACAGCATTGGGTTTTCTTCGTGTTGAATTGAACACCATTATTTTCACCCCATTTGTGAATTTTTGCTAAATCGTTATTTAGCTCACTGACAGTGAAATTTTTTGCTGTTGTATTAACCTGATGATTAATGTTACAGCGGCTATGAAATTCATAGGAAGCTACAAGGGTGCTGTCATCAGCAAAACTGTGAATTGGATTGGAAGTTAAAGATATAAGATCATTAATGAATATTAAGAAGAGGGTGGGAGAAAGAACAGAACCTTGAGGGACACCAGCGTTTATTTTAAATTTGTCAGATGATAAACCATGGACCAGAACTCGAATCGTACGATTTGAAAGGAAATCTCCAATCCATTTGAGAAAGACTCTACCTAATCATATAGCTCTGCATTTTGCTAACAAAGCAGCATGCCATACACGGTCGAAAGCTTTAGAAATATCCAGTGCTACCACATCAGATTCACCAGAGTGGTGAAGACTGATATTGAGCTTTTCACAAAGGTAAGTCATGAGATCGCCAGTTGAATGACGGGCTCTGAACCCGTATTGTCGATCATGAAGCAAACCTTTATGATCCAGATATTTCAATAGCTTTTGGTTTATAATTTTTTCCATTACTTTGAAAAGGACTGAAGTTATAGCTATAGGGCGGTAGTTAGAGAGATCGCTTTTGTTACCTTTTTTTGGAATTCGAAAAACGTGCGCAATCTTCCATTGGGCAGGATGAATACACGAAGTAAAGGATAAATAGAAGAGGTTGCGTAGAGGTTTTGAAATGGTAGAGTAGGTTTTTTTAAGAACCATCGTTGTGATTCCATCGGGACCGGCTGATTTGTTCGTATCTAGATTCTTCAAGATTTTCATCACTGCTCTCGTCCTAAAGTAAATTCTACCAAAGGAGCAGCCAACTTCTGGAATATTTGGTGGTCTTTGAGTTGACTGTGGCAGTGTTGAGTTAAAGGAAAATTGTATGCCAAACAAGTTCGCCTATTCTTTTGAATCTGAAACAATTGAGTTGTTTTTACCAATAAGCGGAGCGAAAGAGGACCCACTAGTGTCTTCCTTTAGATTTTTTGCAAACGTCCAAAACAATTTGCTATTCTTAGGCATATGTAGGAATTTGCGTTTCAACCCTCGGTTGAATAAGAATTTTTGCTTATTAATAACTCTCTTGCATCTGTTTCGAACCACGATATAGTTGACCCTGTCAGACTCCAACCCGCTGTTTCGGTATTGGTTAAAAGCCTCCTCCTTTTTACGAATGGCTTCTTTGCAAGTGCGATTAAACCATGCTCTGGATTCTCGTTTAATACTTTTCATGGAGTGAGGAATATACAACCTCATTCCAAGTAAAATTGTTTCACTAATCGCATTTGCAGCGAAGTTGACATTTTTACCGCGGAAGCACAATGACCAGTCGAATGCTTTGAAAAAATTGTTTAATCCCTCCCAGTTAGCACGACTATATTGCCATACTAATTTTTTGGGAGGAATCCTTCGGCTGGCTAATGTGCTTACCGGGAAGCTTGTGGTTACCAGGCAGTGGTCGGAGCCCCCCAAGGGACAACCAACTGAAACTACATATTTTTCAGGGTGAGTGGTTAAAAACAGATCCAAGAGGTGACCCTCTTGATCAGCTCGGTCGGGAACCCTAGTGGGATTTTGGACAAGTTGAGAAAGATGGAACAGTGTGGAAAATAATTCAACTTGTTTCCCAATTGAGTTTTGACTCAAAGAAGAGTTACTTGAAAAATGAAGCCAGTCTTTGTTGTGTACGTTGAAATCCCCTGCCAGAACAATTTCGGTTTGTGGACAAGATTCCAAAATTTCATTGATCTGGTTTGAAAGATTGTCAATTTCCACAGCAGTTTCTTGTTCATTTGAATTGGGTGATCTGTATAAAAAACAGAAATGTATTACATGCTTTTCAACGATAATTTTAATCCAAATATAATGGAAGGTTGGGCTAGAAGGTGTATATTTATCTAGGGTGTTGAAAGCAATGTCATTTTTAATGTAAATCGCGATTCCTCTTTTGGGTATGAAGAGTGAAATACGTGAGAGCCAGTAATATTAAAATTAATATTTTCTCGACTGACTTGTGTTTCACCAAGGATTGATGGTTTTTTAAGGTTAGGATGAAATTCTACGGGATGAAAATTAGCTTGGAGGCCCCAAATATTACAAAAATTAACTCGAAAATTGGCAATTTTTAATAGCAATTAGTAAAAATTGAGAAAAGCAAAAAAAAAAAAAAAAAAAAGAAAAAACAAATAATAATAAAACGTATAAAATTTAAAATTTTAATTATATTATAATTTAGGTTAAATATTGTATGTGTACGATTCATACAATCCGAACAAGTTATCCCCGTTTATAAAAACAAAATTATTGCTAACAATATTTACAAAATACCATCAACAATACCCCTATTTTATTCTGCTATGAGTGAGCAATCGGTTTATAACACCATTCAACAGGTTTTAACTAGACCTTATTGAACTTAGTTACAACCAAAAACTCACACACAGCAAAATCTACGTGCAAGTAAAAATACGCACGTATATGTAAATAATTAAAGTTAAATTAAATAGGAGTTGTTAAGTTATTTGAAAAGAAATGAACTGAAATTTCAGTACTTCCCTTTCTTTTATGATTAAAATAAAACAGAAAAAAAAAAATGAGTAAAAATGAATAAAATTGACATACCATCAAAAATTAAAACAATACAATTTAAAATAAAAACAATACGGTGACATACTATTGATGGTATTAATTAATGAGCGAATTTAGAATATTATCATCCGAGGGAGAGGGAATGAAATGGATATATGTATTTTAATTGATTTGTTTACAACTAGTAGATGATAGATAAAGAGTAATCTTCAATAAAATAAAACAGTATCAAATGTAATGTAAACAAAACCAAATCACGTGCCGGTATGAAATTAAATGTAAAATTTTTAAATTAAAATAAAAAAAATATACTTAACTTGCCGCCATTGGAGATGCGGCCATATTACCAAACTCACAACACTGTTTTTTTTTTTTTTTTTTTTTTTTTTTTAAAGTTAGATTTATTTTAAAATAAAATAAAAAAACTTAATCTTGTTTTTTAAACACACAAAAAAAAAATATTGTAATGCATTCTTTTAACCCAAATTTAAATTCTTTGTAACTAAGCAATAAATTACAATAACTTATTGCTCTAGATAAAATTTGTATGGATTCATAAAGTAACATATAATATAGAGTATTCACGTAGAGTAAAATTTTTTTACCAATTTTTTTAAAAAATATTTTTCGTTTTTACTCAGTACTCAAAAATTATTCTCCTAACAATTATTTTTACTTAAAAATTGAGAATAATTTGTTTTTAAAATCATAAATAAAAAAAAATTCTTCTCAATTTCTTGTTTTGAGTATTTATTAATATACCTTTAAAAAACTATATGAAGGGTATATACATACATACATACATATTTATTTTTATACATTATTCTTCTTATTCCATATAAAAGTATGAAAAGCTAAATCTATACTGCATGCATAGTGTATAGGTATATTAACACATATAAAATATTTAAGGTCTTTTTACTTTTTTTTCATTACTTTGATTTGAAATTAAAAAAACTAAATAGAGATTTTACATCTTTTATTGATGCATGTGTGAAATATGAAATTAAAACAGCTAAGTGTATTTTTCGTTCTTCTTGTAAATCAAAATAGAAAAATTTATTTTCATATTTATTATTTGTAACTTTTGATATTAATGTTGAATGAATGTGCGACAGACAAGCTTATTATTAAAAGTTGTATGGCTTGTAAAATCATAAATAATCTTATCATTTTAATAAGTATATATAAGAATTTTACGTTTAAGAAGAATTTAGTTCGTTATTTTGATTGACTCAAATTTTTTTTTTTAAAATTTAAATGGACATGAAAGGTAAAAATATAAAATTTAATAAAATTTCAATATTAAATTAAATAAATAATATAAATAATTCTGTTTTATTATTAATTCTTAAGTTAGTTAATAAAGGAAAAAGCCAAATGGTATTGCATTACATTATTGAAAAATATATAAAAAAGCTTTAATATTTTATATTCCATATACCTATGGAATAAAAAACCCTTATAGCAAAAAAAAATATAATATAAAATATGTACATAGGTATAAACAAAACAAAACAATTCATTGACTAAAAAAAATTATCGAAAACAAACAAAAATATTCATTAACTTAAATTTAGTTATTTACATTCCATATTTACAAAATTATATTATGATTAGGTACTTCAATCGTGTTCATCCAATTTTCTCGTTCATGAAAAGAAAATAATATAGGTATCAAGTAAATTATTCAAAAAATAAAAATTATTACAAATTATAATAAAAAAATTTATTTGCTAAATCTATAATGAGAAAAAATTTTTAAACAACAGACAAATAGACAGATAGACGTACAAACATATGCAGACAGACGGACGGAAATAAACAGACAAATAGACAGACAGATGGATATTATGAAATATATTAAAAATAAGTTATGCATTTAATATTTTAATTTTACTTTGATTACTCTCAGCTTTTTTTTCGTCATTTTTTAAAAGCTTTTCCCTTAACCATTTTGCTTGCTTTTTTAGCAAAAGATTAATTAGTAACTCTAAAAACTTTATTTTATGCGTGTAGCATTCATCATTTTCCCTAAATCATGTAGGATATTTATCAGATTTTTTTGTGGCTTCTAAACAACATAAAAATATATTTTTCCTTAAATTTTTTTCATGATAATTTTCATAAAAATAGTGATCAAATATGCTCATATGAAATTGTGTAATTTCGAAAATTTTTTCGGTTGGAGCTTTCAAGTTCAGGATTTCTGATTCATTTTTATAATTTTTTTGATAAATAAATTGCTCCGAATCAAGCAATAATATATCATTAGAATTTTTTAAAAATGAAGAAGTACATTGATCACAAGAAATTTTTTTTATCAATTTAAAGATAACGTAGCCACAAATGTATCTTTCGGCGTTATTTGAAACAATATTTAACTCTTCAGTTTGATTATCCTCTAAAATTTTAGATTGAAATCCCTCTAAATAATTATTAACTAAATTAGTTAAATCGTCATCAATTTGATCATTTGAATCCGAATCATCTTGTTCTAATTGATAATCCTTTAAATCGTCTATATTTAAAAATTCAGCGTCATCTTCTTCACAGTTAGAGCTTTCAAATTTATAATTAATTAACTTAACCGACATTAATTTTGCTAAAATATTACTAAATTCATGGACGGAAGGATTATTGTTACATCCATTTCTATACCGAATCAAAGAAAATAAATTTTCTAAAACATCCTGATTTAAATGAGCTAACAGTAAATAATAACATTCGTGTTTATTATAAGTTGAAAATATTTCGGAACTTAGTTCCGTAATGCCTGTTAAAGTTTGTATCATACCGTCGATACAATAAACTTTTTTAGATGTGATTGGCCTTATTAATTGAAAATATTTTTTTCATTTCTAAAAGATATTTGGATATATGATTATCTTGCTGCAATGCTGCACGAAATGGATTTTTTTCATATAATTTCCTACTATTGAGACAATCAAATAAGTTATTAATTTTTGAAACAAATTTTGCTGTTGATACAGCACAAGAAATCCTATCAGTAAATTTTTTTGTTGAAACTAGAGTTTTAATTGCAGCAGCAACAGAATTACTGAAAATTTGAGTAGCCAATCGCACATTCATTTTTTCAAATGAATTAGGAAAGATATGTTTTTTTGAAAGTTTGGAACACATTTTTCTATTATTATTTTGTTCATGGAAATAGAGGCAACGAATAATTTTAAAAGAAACCTCACCATCATCTGTATTAAGGTCATATTTAAGAAGGGTGTTGCGAAGCGATTTTATTAAATGCACTGAATCGTAAAGAGCAAAAATTTTTTTTTCTACTTGATTGAAGTTAAAATAAAAAAAGGGTTTTGTTTTTGAAACGCCTAACATATTAAAACACTTCCTATTATTAGCACCCTGATCACATATGACGGCCCTAACATTAATACCTAAATTAAAAGCTGCACCTAAATTAATATTTAAAATGTTTTTAAGATCTTCGCCACTAATGCCCTTCTCTGTGGCATAAAAACTAAGAACATACTTCCAATTATGTACTAATACCCCTTAGGAGAAAAACACAAACGTATTTTGCAACGCTTTTCGTTCTTTTAAAGCTATAATCCGAAAAACCACTAATTTGATCCAATGCACTATTATAGTTAAGATCCCTTCTAATACTAATTTCATCGAAAACTAATACTGCTTCCTTTTCAAGAGAATTTTTATTTGAAAATATAATCCCTAATTCATTAATATTCTTTTCATTAAGACCTACATTTAAATATTTAATAGGGATCCACCTATTAAGGGAACTAAAATGGGGTAAATTTAACTTTATCGCATTCTTTAAAAATAAATAACCTTTTGGAGAACTAAAATGTATATTTAAAGCTACCTTTTTTTCATCTTTTGACCATATCTTTCCATTTTTGAAATTCATTTTTAAAAAAGTTTTGGCATCGTTTGCTAAATGAGACTGCCTATCAATTGTATTAGATAAAGAATCCTGCTTTTCCTTTTTTATTTTTAATTGTAATTTCCTATTCTGAATTTTTAAAGACATAATTTTTTTTTTTAAATAAACATTTTTTTTTTTTATATGACCTAATGTTTTATGACATGTGGAAAATTTTTTAAAATAAAAATTTTCTTTTTTTTGGAATTTCAAACAATGCCTACAAAAATTAATCGACAATTCATTTGGAGACACCGTTCGAATGTTTTCTAAGGGTACTTTTAAATTTTCTAGATTTTTTTGACTATATTTGAGTTATTATTAAATGTTTTAGAAAAAATATTTTCTTTATTAAAATTTGAAAACTCTTTTGACTGAAAGTTTAAATTAGATAGTGGAGTTATAGGATTGATTTCAATATTATTATGTGGCAAACACAAACTTGGAAAAGCTCCCTTTTTTAGTTTTCTCCCTAAAAATTTTTTCTCGAAATGGTCTTCGCAAATAAATAATTTTTTTGTTTTTAAATTTTCTATACTTACACTACATGCCGATACCCAAATTTCGAATAAATTTTTCTCTTTTGGAAATTCATACAGCCTACCGTCAAAATTACGTCTACTTCTATTGCACACTATGCAAGGGTTACCATTCTTACGGTAATCTGCTTTTACGTTCTTAAACATTCTTTATTTAAAACATGCATAAAGAAAATGAAGGAATGACAAAAGGAATAAGCAGAGAAAATAGATATTTCTGACAATGCGGAATATATCTATCAGGCCGAAACGCTAATTTGATGTTCAGAATTTAACCAAATTTAAGTATATTTATAAAAAAAAATTTATTATTTTATAATAATACATCAAATACATAATAATCATAAGATTATTACATAAAAGACAAAGTATTATAATATTTTTCAGAAGATTAATAAACAAAATTTTTACATGGCTTTATAAAAATATACCGCATTGTTTCAGATGAAGAAAATTAGAACGTATAAAAATGCAAGGTGTTTCATGAGTAAAGTATTTTTTATTCCTAAATACATGCAGCAATTAAGTTTATCTTTTAAAATTCATAATCCAAATTTTTTTTTACATGTATGTAGGTACATACATATTATTATGATTACTATTCCTATGTAACATCTTGCATGATAAGTTATAAGAAAAATGCAATGAAATTTAGAGAAAAGCTATAGTAAAAGCAATAAGCTATGATGTGACAAGTTATACCTCGTAATTACACGAAATTTTGGGGGATATGAAAAAAATTTTTTAACTGGAAATTCAAAATTTGTAAAAAAAAATATTTCGTAAAAATATGTAATTACTTTAATAGTGATAACTTGTCATGTAGCGAATGTTATTTTTCTTTTTTAATTGCTTTTGTCTAAAATATAATACTTATTCTAATAGAAAATTTATAAATTAATACTTACATGTAAATTTTGTTCCTCAATTTTTTTAATTTAAATTTTAATACTTAATAATATGTTCATAACAAAATAAACACTTGTAACAAAATAAACACTTGACACTTTTAAAAATGCGCGCCTTTATTAAATTGATTATAATTCTTAATATCAAAATAAGAATACATAAAAAATACATCAAAAAAAAAATAGAGAAAAATATCACATAAAAAAAGTTACATTTACAAAAAAATATGTACACACACACATTTTTCTTAACATTCATAAAATACTCTTATATAATATCATAATATTCAAATTATGAAGAATTTTTTTTTTTTCTAGAGCTTAAAAAAAATTCTTCTCAATTTTTAAGTAAAAATATTTGAGTTTTAAAATGAATTTTAGTGTTGAGTAAAAATGGGACGGGATATTGAGTAAAATGGGACGGGATTTTTAAAAAGAAATGACTAACGAATTTTGTTCTATGTGAATACTATATATATATATGTTACTTTATGATGGATTTTAAAGAATCCAAAATTGTATATAAACCCTAGTTTGTTCAAATAAAAATCGGAGTTAATCTAACTCCAAATATAAATACATATCTATTATTTTATAATTCATTCCCGCAGATTCTTTTGCATGGAATAAAATATTTAATATAAATATTAATAAATATTTCTTAGTAAAAAAATGCTTATATATGCATGATTGAGCTAATATATATATAATATAATAATACAAAATCAATCTAGCACTAATTGCTGAATCGACTAGCAACTTCTTCTTGCTATTAAAATAAGAGAAGAAACTTTTGCATCAAGCAATTAACTTGCCTGATCAGAATGTGTTAGGGCAAGACTAAAAAAAATTTATTAATAGATATTACCGACGGACGAAACATATCACACATTTTAATTCCTTTTCAAGCTGAGTTAAACTATAAAACCGACCACCTTGATAAAATTACAAGAGGTGAATTATTGAAAATCGTGAAAAAATATAACAAAGCCTTTTATCATAAAGGTGACGGACTTGACATTCACGCACTAAATTAAGCACAAAATTAATACCGTCAATGAACTTCCTATTTATACGAAGATTTATCGATAGATGTGAATAAACAAATGAATGACATGTTAAAACAGGGTATTACTCAGTAATTCGCCTTACTCGGCACCTATTTGGGTTGTCCCAAAAAAACAAGTTGCATCAGACGAACAAAAATGGCGCATCGTAATAGACTATCGAAAGTTAAACAACGTCACAGTAAACGACAAGTACCCCATACCAAATATGGAGGACATACTTGACAAACTCGGTCGGGCTATGTATTTCACTACCCTTGACTTGGCCAAGGGCTTCCATCAAATTGAAATCCATGAAGATGACATTAAAAAGATAGCTTTTAGTACCATCAACGGTCACTTTGAATTCGTCAGGATCCCTTTTGGTTTTAAAAACGCTCCTGCAACGTTTCAAAGGTTAATGGATTCTGTTTTATGAGATTTCAATGGTAAATTTTGTTACGTCTATTTGGACGATTTTATAATCTTTAGCACAAGTAACGAACATTTCGTTAACATACAAAAAGTTTTGAATAAGTATCAACGGTGTTAAAATCGAGGCTATTACTAAATTTCCTTTTCCAAAACCCAAAAACAAATTAGAAACTTTAACCCTATCATAAAAAATTGATATTGTCGAGACAAAAGAGGATCATGTTAAAATCAATAAAGAAATTTATCCCCGTTATATTAACCAATTCAAAAAAAAATTGAAATATCAAAATTAATGCAAAATTTTATTTCAGGCAAAATTTTAATTATCTTATTTCTCATTATTCCGCACATCTTTGCACAATCTTCAATTGAAATAGATCGCAAATAAATTACTAAAATTAAAGAAATTATCCTTGCAAGCAAACTTGAAATATTATCTAGGAACATTTTAAATGAACAAGAAATAAATGAAAATAATATAACCGTAGAAATTTTACCGTACATTAAAAGTTGTATTCTTTATAAAAAAACCAAACTATCATTTTCGTAATATCCAAACCAAATTTTATAAAAGAACACTATTTTAGAACAATAATAGAAAAAGTTCCTAATAAAGACATATTTTTAGAATTAGATATTAATATTAGTAAAATTATTGTAAGCAATCAAAAACTTTTTGTAAATATTGAAAACAAAAACATTTTAAAAAATTAATTAATACCTTATAAAGAACAATGTATCGCAAATTTAGTAAACACGCAGCAAATGAAATGTAAGTTTCGAAAAAATTTATTAGATAAATTAAGGTAATTTCTAGTAGTATTGTAATAACAAAAAATTTGAAAGAAACTCTTGTAATAAACAACTGTGGGCAACAAAATGAAATTAACATTAAAGGTAATAATATTGTAAAAATCGAAAATTATAAAATTTCCATAGGAACCTTTATTTATGAAAATTATTTAAAAGAATACTATAGCAAGAATCTTTCCGAAGTTGAACGTAACATAACTATTGAACAACGAATTTCATTTAGAAGGCCTCTATCTCAAACACATTAATAATACGAAACACATTGAAGAAATTAAAGGGAACAGTAACTGGAGATGGTAGACCAATGTAAGTTTAAATTTGGTGGTCCTTCTAGTGGTAGTTATAATAGTATTTTTAATTTTTATAAAACGTAAAGTAAAAAATGCTAATGTTAATATTGATCTAAAAGACTTTCGACAGGAGTCAAAACTTAAGGTGGGAGGAGTTACATCTCCATCCGAAAAAACAACACCTTTTGCATGAGTGTTTTTTTTTCGTCTTATTAATTATTATTAAAATTCCTAAGTTTTTTTTCATATAAAATTACAGAATTTACGAATAACGGTTCCTATATCATAATATTTAATCGGCTTATTTTTTCCCATAAAAATATAAACATCCCTTTTCTGGGTAAACTATTTGACCAATTTAAATGAAACAACAACCAAATGAAAGGTTTTTTTTGTTTTCATAGGACAATGATATTTTTTTAAGAATACTGCGTTTTTTCAGGTGAAAACCTGTCTTTAATTTAACGTAATTTTGAATTTCACGGTCACGCGGTTAAAAGTTGAGGTTTATGACTCTAATATTGCGCCGACTTTCTGTGTTAATGTAATTCATTTTCGGTTGTAACTCGCAACTAAATCTAAATCAAAAAATTATAGGCACCGACTTATGTATATCTCTGTACATTTCTTTGTTTTTGTTTAGTTCAAATATTCAATGAACAAGGAGATTTAAAATTTTTAAAAATTTTTTTTTGTTTTTTTTTCTTTGTCTCTCTAAAATTCCAGTAAAAAAAATGAGTTCTGTTCGAAATGAAAGCAATACATTTTGTTTATACAGTAGTTTTCATTTATAACGAACTCTGTTCAATTTTAATTATAATAAACGTTACACTTTTTGTCAAAGAATTAAATTTTACCTAAAAATGTAAGTTCTTTATTACATTCATATTTCTTTTATGTAAGCTTATTATATCTAATAATGTTGCTTGGTGAATAATTTAGTATTTTTATATTTATTTTTGAATATAAAAAAAACACCATAATAACGCATCAAATATACAAAAAAAATTTCATTGGAAGAAAAAGCAATATATTTATATATATTATTGACAGAAATTATACGCCGTACGGTATTAATACAAATAAAATTCTAGCAATTGTGTTTAAAGAGTCCCTTCTAGAATTAGCACATTTTACAATGTTCAATTTTTATACTAATTTTTGAAAATTCACGGCATTCTGTTGAAACGACATTCGTTTATTAAGACGCATATTTTCTGTCCCTTTATGGTCGTTATGAAGGAGCTTTCTGTTTTGTTAAAAAATATTATTTTGCTACTTCGTATATTGTTGATGCTTTTTGTTAAGTTATTTATAATAATAAAATAACCGATTTTTAAAATATATTCTGTAGTTGCCGTTACGTTTAAGAGCAATGATATTAAAAAATATATTATGTATTTGCAAAAAATTGAAAAAAAAATAAACAAATGATCTTTCTTAAAAAAATAATTTGTAATTTAAATGATGGCCTAACAAAAATCAACCCTTATGGTGTATAATTGCTAACAAAAACTTTTAAATTAGTAGTTAAGTACAAGATATTACATGAGAATAACTTACTGTACCGCGAATTTTTAAAAATTTAAACATTGACAAAACATATAAAAATGTTATTGTTCTAAAAATAAAATATTTTAAAATAATATTGTTTTTAAAAAAAACCTATATTTTTTTTACAAAATATATTACATATATTCAAAATAATTGAAATACCTATAATTGTTGCAGAAACAAAAAGAAAATAACATTTCTTAAAAAAAATTATGTGTTCTTTAGGAATCAACCAGAATAAACGCGTACGGCGTGCAGTTTCTGTCCAAAAAATTTTGAAATAAGTAGGTATGTTATATACTATACTTCAGAATTTTAAATTTTAAAATTTGACAAAGCGTATAAAAATATTTGTAATTGTTTTTTCTTATGTTGCTACGATTAAGTTTTCAAATAAAATATTATGCAAACTATAACCTATTATGCAGAAAAAAACAAAAAAATATTGTTCAACTTAAATAGAACCGTACGGCGTATAATTTCTGTCAAAAAATTTACAAATAAATAGGTACATACATGAAATTACATAAGAGCAACTAAAATAGGCGTAACGCGATGTACTATAACTCGGATTTTTAAAGTTTACAAATTGACTAATGTATATAAATATTGTTTTTGGTTTTTCTTATATTTCTAAGATTATGTTGTCAAAAATATCTTATATGTATTGAAAAAAATTCAAAATATACCTATTATATGAAATTATAGAAATTTTTTGTACTAAATTGAAAAATTCAAAAAAATATTAGATAGATAGACATATTGACGTACTATTAAATGAAAAGTTTATTCTACATTTTAAACATATGTTTTTTTTATAATAAAAAACTCTTTTTAGTTTTACTTTGACATAACGCACGAATTTTATATAATACATGCGTTCCTTTTACCAAAAATTGTTGATGAAGAGTAGGTAAAATTTGTTTGTAAATGGAAAGCTAATTTTTGTTTCAGGAGTATATAATTGTCAGATTAACAATCCTACATAATATTTGAGACATTTTAAAACTATCTGTCATTTGTGAAGTTAATAATATTTAATATATTTAGATAATGAAAAATAAGTGAAAAAAATAAGGTTTATTGCTGAAATATATAAAGTCTATCTAAAATGGGAGAGTTAAGTGCTTATTGGTAATCAAATAAAAAATATGATTTAACATAATCTATTCAAGAGAAAATTCATCTGTTATAAAAATTTATTTAAAGCTATCTGCCGAAAATTATTTAATTATCTACTCCTTTCATCTACTCTTTTTCAGGAGGCGGTGTGGTGTAGCTGGCAGTAGGTGAGAGTAAAAAAGAGTAGTTTACTCCTCATATAGGAACGCAAGTAATAAAATTTGTTTGTTTGAAGAAACTAATGAGTCATAACTCATGATCATATATAGAAACAAGTGATGAAAAAAACCAAGGGTTTTTAAAAAAGCACATTTTCAAAATAATATAGTGTTTCATACTGAGTATTTTATCGGAATATAATGTTGAAACTTCAATGTTAACGTTTAATTTAGGAAATATATACGTTGGTGACTAAGTTACTACTTACTTATAAAAACCGTAATTTTTTTAATTTTTAAGTCCTAATAGCCCCTCTATGGGGAACGTTGCCCAATTTCTCAAGGATCTAATCCTCACTACTCCCCTTCGCACAACTTTTTTTAGGTTCAAGGAATTAAATTGTGAATTCTACCAAAATTTGGAATTTTATTTAGAATTTTACTATATGTATAAGCAAAAATGGTTAAAACTGACAGACACTTTTTTCAATTTAAAGAACCGCTTTTAAATTTAAGAAAATCTTTAAACATATGTTAAAGTATAATGTTGGGCCTTAAAATTTTGTATATTAACAAAAAAAAATTTTAACAGGTATTCAAGTTACAGGTGTATAGCAAAATTAAAAATAGCAAAATTTTAATTTTCGAGCCCTTATAGCTGCTAAAAAGGTTATGTGAGAAAAAAATTTTGTTAACGAACTCCTACTAATTTCTGAAGTTCTATTAAATTTCAAGACCCCAGCAGGAACCGTTTAGAAGATATGTGGGGCCAAAAATTTTGCAAAAACTGAGTTTTGCATAATAGTAAATTTTAGTACCGTATGGCAACTCTGTACATTTTAGTGATATATTTTTGTAAAGCCTAAGAAAGTAGCTCTCTTCTGCCTTTTTTAGTATAACTCTTATTATACCAATTTTAATAAAGGGCTTTTTTTAAATTTGCGGGGACTATAGCTTCGTCACCCTTCAAAATTAAGAAAAATCTTTGACACATGTTGAAATATATTTAAAAAGCTTTCAATTTTGTAAATCATAAAAAAAATATTTGAACTGGTATTCAAGTTACAGGTGTTTAAAAATAGCAAAATTTCAATTTTCGGGCCCTTATAGCTGCAAAACAGGGGACGTGGCGAAAAAAATTTGTTAACCGACTTCTATTTTTTTCTAAGAATCTAACTACTCCCAAAATTTCAAGACCCTAGCTTGGCCCGTATAGAAGATATGTGTAACCAAAAATTTTGCATAATGGTAATTTTTAGTACCGTATGGCAACCCTAAACATTTGTCTTTTAAAAATTTATAAAGCTTATAAAACCAGCTATCTTTTTCCGTTTTCAGATTGAAAATACACTTAAGAGAACTCTTGTTATAACAATTTAAATATAGGGCTTTTCCCAACTTTGGGGGGCTGCAACTCGGTAACGGGTGGGCCTACAGAAAAAAATTCTTCTACGAAATAATTTTTTTTGTAATGCCTACTCGTGGTTAAAATTTCTTTACTCTATTTCAAACGATGTAAAAGTTTTCGTAAAGATACGGACAGACAGACGGACAGACAGACGGACAGACGGACAGACGGACAGAGTGAAACTATATAGGCACATTTTTACAAAATTTTTTGAAAATTTGCTAAAAAATAAATAAATTAGACAAATAGGTATAATATAAAGTAAACTAAAGAATTCAGAACCATTTTTTGTATATGTACATACATTTGTAGTAAAAATTTCAGATTTTATTATTGAAATGTAGTGCTTATTTGCCTAAGTAGCTACTAAATTTAACAAGTGATGAAAAAAAACCAAGGGTTTTTAAAAAAGCACATTTTCAAAATTATATTGTATTACATACTGAGTTTAACTTTGGAAATATTTACTTGGAAATAGTTACTACTGACTTATAAAATTTACTGCTAACAGTAAATTTTTTATTTAAAAGTTGTTATAGCCCTTCAATGGGAAAGGTTGCCAAATTTCTCAAGAATTTTTCTCCCTTCATCATCTAATTTTTTAGGTTCAAGGAATTAAATTGTGAATTACACAAAAATTTGGAATTTTACTTAGAATTTTATTATCTAAGCAAAAATGGGTAAAACTGAGAGACACTTTCTTCAATTTAAGGAACCCCTTTTAAATTTAAGAAAAACCTTTAACATATGTTAAAATATAATGTTGGACCTTTAAATTTTGTCTATCCCTAAAAAAAAATTTGGACAGGTATTCAAGTTACAGGTGCTTAAAAATAGCATAATTTAAATTTTCGAGCCCTTATAGCTCCTAAATAGGGGGCTTGACAAAAAAATTTTGTTAACCGACTCCTACTAATTTCTAGGTATCTAACTTGTTCCAAAATTTCAATACCCTAGCTTGAACCGTTCAGAAGATATGTCTGGCCAAAAATTTTGCGAACATTTAGTTTTGCGTAATGTTCAATTTTAGTACCATATGGCAACTCTAAACATTTGCCTTTTAAAAATTTATAAAGTTTATGAAACCAGCTATCATTTGCCGTTTTCAGATTGAAAATATATGTAACAGAACTCTTGTTAAAACAATTTAAATATAGGGCTTTTTCCAACTTTGGGGGGCTGTACCTTCGTAACGGGTGGGGCTACAGAAAAATATTCTTCTACAAAATTATTTTTTTTGCAAAAACTACCCATGGTTAAAATTTCTATAATTTTAAAGGGTGACGAAGTTACAGCCCCTGAAAATTCCAAAAAAGCCCTATATTTAAATTGATATAACAAAAGTTCTGTTAGGTTTATTTTCCATCGAAAAACGGTATTAGAGAGCTGCTTTTATAGGCTTTACAAAAATCTGTTGCTTAAATGTATAGGGTTGCCATACAGTACTAAAATTTAGCATTATATAAAACTCAATTTTTGCAAAATTTTTGGCCCCACATATCTTCTAAACGGTTCAAGCTAGGATCTTGAAATTTTGGCAGAAGTTTTCAAGATAGTAACACACTAAATTTCAAGATCCTAGCTTGAACCGTTTAGAAGATAATGTGGGGACAAAAATTTTGCAAAAATTGAGTTTTATATAATGGTAAATTTTAGTACCGTATGGCAACCCTATACATTTAAGCGACATATTTTTGTAAAGCCTATAAAAGCAGCTCTCTAATACCGTTTTTCGATTGAAAATAAACCTAACAGAACTTTTGTTATATCAATTTAAATATAGGGCTTTTTTGGAATTTTCAGGGGCTGTAACTTCGTCACCCTTCAAAATTAAGAAAAACCTTTGACACATGTTGAAATATAGTTATAGAGCTTTGAATTTTGTCTATCACTAAAAAAAAATTTGGACAGGTATTCAAGTTACAGGTGTTTAAAAATAGCAAAATTTCAATTTTCGAGCCCTTCTAGCTCCTAAATAGGGGGATTTTGTTAACCGACTCCTACTAATTTCTGAATATAATCCTCACAAAATTTCAAGACCCTAGCTGGAACCGTTTAGAACAGTGGTGTCCAACCGAAATTGGTTACCGGGCCAAAATAAAAAATAAAAATATAATGTGGGCCGCACGTATTTATTTATTATAAAAAATTTATACAAACTAAATTATGTTTTACATATACATACATATTACTTAATGTGAAACTGGTTTTTCAATTTTTTCAGATAATTTTTTTATGTCCACAGGTATTTTCGAAGTTGCACATCGTAATTGGTTTTTTAAATTTTCATCAGTTAATCTATTACGACTTTTACATTTAACAATCTTTAATTTTGAAAAAAAAGATTCGCAAAGATACGTGGTCCCCATTGCAGCTGTAACGCTTATCGCTGGTTTTCTTAGATTAGGAAATTTATCATTGCATATGTATTTTTTATAAAACTGAACTTTATCATTGGCTTCAAACATATATTTTAATTCAGAAGATGACTGGAGATCTATTAACTCCATTTGCAAATTTGTTGGAGCTGATTCCACAACAATGTCAAATGGACATAGGAAAATATTAAATATATTCTCATATTTCTTTAAATATGAAAATCTCTCCAGAAATTCTTGTAGTAAATTGGTAATTTCTTGTGCATATTTAGAAAAATCTTTTTTGTCACTATTAAATATATGTAATAATGGAAAGTGGACAGAATTTTTTGATTTTAATTGACTTTCATAAAGTTTAAGTTTGGCTATGAATGCTTTTATATTTCCATAACAGTCTGTGATCAACTTGTTTTCACCTTGAAGCTGCCTATTCAGTTCGTTTAATTTCATAGTAATATCTGTAAGGAAACATAAATCCAAAAGCCACTGCTCATCATATAATTCAGGAACATTTTGGTCATTTTCATTCATAAAAATTCCAATCTCTTCTCTCAAATTCCAAAATTTTTCTAAACATTTCCCACGACTTAACCAGCGAATTTTCGCATAAAAAAGCAAATCACTGTACTCAGATTCTAGTTCTTGAAGGTAATCTTGAAACTGACGATGTTTCAAGGACTTATTTTTTATTGCGTTAACTGTTTTAATAACGACTGACATAACATGGTTCATACCAAATACTTGCGCACATAAATTCTCAAGGTGTAAAAAACAGTGACAAATAAAAAGGTCCGGATATAATGAAGCTTTTTCCATGGCATTTCTATAATCAAGAATTAATTTTACGGCTCCAATATTTTTACCGATTATTGAGGCTGCACCATCTGTGGTGATTCCAATTAGGTTTGCTAAATTCAGACCATGATCATGTGTGCATTTTACGACAGCTGCTTGTATATTTTTTCCGGTAGTTGTGCCTTTCAAACTCATAACATCCAGAAGTTCTTCAGTTACACTCATTTCACTATTAAGACCTCGAATAAAAATAGCAAGTTGTGCAGTGTCTTTAATATCTGTTGTCTCATCCAAAGCCAGTGAGAAATAAACAAACTCTTTAGAAACCATGTCCAGCGTAGAAATAATATCACAATAAATATTTATACAAAACGGGCCGCACAAAATTATTGAATGGGCCGCATGCGGCCCGCGGGCCGCAGGTTGGACATAGCTGGTTTAGAAGATATGTGTGACCAAAAATTTTGTGAAAATTGAATTTTGCGTAATGTTAAATTTTAGTACCGTATGGCAATCCTAAACATTTGCCTTGTAAAAATTTATAAAGTTTATGAAATCAGCTATCATTTGCCGTTTTCAGATTGAAAATGTATGTAACAGAACGCTTGTTATAACAATTGAAATATAGGGTTTTTTCCAACTTTGGGGGGCTGTAGCCCCGTAATAGGTGGGGCTACAGAAAAAAATTCTTCTACGAAATTATTTTTTTTGCAAAAACTACCCATGGTTAAAATTTCTTTACTCTATTTCAAACGGTGTAAAAGTTTTTGTAAACATACGGACGGACGGACGGACAGAGTGAAGCTATATAGGCACATTTTTACAAAATTTTTTGAAAATGTGCTAAAAATAGTAGGAGTCAGTTAACAAAATTTTTTTTTCAGGCCCCATGTTTAGGAGCTATAAGGGCCCGAAAATTGATATTATGCTATTTTTAAGCACCTGTAACTTGAATACCTGTCCAATTTTTATACCCTACACCTATAGAATAGGTAAAGGGGTATATTAACTTTGGTATGGTGTTTGTAACCACCTAAACGAAGCGAGCTAGATATGGAAAAGTATATATATTTGTGATCAGCGTGACCGCCTTACTCGATATAGCCATGTCCGTCCGTCCGTCTGCCCGTCCGTCCGTCCGTAGGCACGATAACTCAAAAAATAATGGAGCTATCTTGATGAAATTTTAACTGTAGGTTACTAGGACTGAAAGTACGGTGGGGATTGCATATGGGCGAAATCGGCCCATTGGTTTGAATTCTGGACCTTTTAATCGATCGAAGGGCTAACGAACATATATAAAAAATCACGATAACTCAACAACTAATGACGCTATCTTCATCAAATTTGTGCTGTAGGTTACTAGTAATAAAACTACTTCGGGGATTGCGTAAGGTCGGGATTGGACCATGGGTTCGGAACCTAGAACTTTTTGATCGAATTTAGGCCAAACAAGCATAATTCCGAAACCAATAAAGATAGAACCTCCAAATTTGGTATCAGGGTGTCCCTTCCTATTTCCTAAGTGTCTTGGGAATTTGGGTCCCATTGGAGTACTGGGTCGGGGACCAGCCACACATTTTCGAAGACCTTAAAGCATATCTTTAAAATTAATAAAGATAACAACTTGAAAAAATGCAGAAGCTTCCAATTTGCCACAAGGGTGTTCTTTACTATCTCTTACGTGGTCCCCTAATTTGGGATCAATTGAAGAGGTGGTTTAGTACCCCTCTCAGACCTCCCAAGTTTTAAAAGCTTATAATCGAATTTACTAAAAATAGTTACTTAAAATTAAGATAGACCGTTCAAATTGTGTACAAGGGTTAACTAGTACTATAAGTACAGCGCGGGCTGTATAAGGGCGAAATCAGCCCATGGGTTCAGATTCTTGACCTTTTAGTCGGTGTCAGGGATAACAAACATATATCTTAAAAACACCATAACTCTAAAAATAATGCCGGTATTTTTATGAAATTTAAACTCTAGGTTACTAATAATGAAAGTACCATGGGAATTCGTTGTGGTCGATTTTAATTTCAAAGCCAAAGAATATATTTCCTATGTCCTATGTGTCTCCGAAATCTAGACTTAATTGTAGTGGTTCAGCTATGTTCAAAGGTACTTGCTGCATTTATGTAAAATTTATTTTTATATTTAAATGAATTATATGAAAAGGTGTAAATTTTGAATTGTATTTTAGAAATACATTTATTGCATATTTTGCGTTTATAAGCTTTTCTATTAGGTATATAAACTAACCATTTAAAATAATTGCAATTTTTAAAAATTTGGATTCTTAAAAATATTATGCTTTGAGTATCTTTTTATCACAAAATTTAATAATTAGAATTTTTTCATTTTGTAATTGAATTGGAATAAATATATTTTCATTTATTTCAAGTTTGTTTGTTTTTTAATATTTTTAAATAGATAAATTAGTAAGAATTTGTAATATTTTTTAATAGATAGTGTAATTAGAAAATGTTTTTTGTATTATAAAGTTAATTTGGTTAGCTATGTCTTACGATCAAATTAATAACAGCTTTTATGGTGTTAAAATGACTTATGGATATGTCCTTAAATTTGAACCAAATGGGTGTAGGGTATTTCTAAGTCGGTTGCACCGACTGACTGTTTCTTTACTTGTTTTTTATTAATATACAAAATTTAAAGGTCCAACATTATATTTTAACATATGTTAAAGGTTTTTCTTAAATTGAAAAGGGGTTCCTTAAATTGAAGAAAGTGTCTCTTAGTTTTACCCATTTTTGCTTAGATAATAAAATTCTAAGTAAAATTCAAAATTTTTGTGTAATTCACAATTTAATTCCTAGAACCTAAAAAACTAGAGGATGAGGGGGGTGGGATTGGGGGAAGTTGAAGTTAGATTCTTGAGAAATTTGGCAACCTTCCCCATTGAAGGGCTATAACAACTTTTAAATAAAAAATTTACTGTTAGCAGTCAGTAGTAACTATTTCATAAGTCAGTAGTAACTATTTCCAAGTAAATATTTCCAAAGTTAAACTCAGTATGTAATAAAATATAATTTTGAAAATGTGCTTTTTTAAAAACCCTTGGTTTTTTTCATCACTTGTTTTATTTTTACAGCTGCACCGTTGTTGCAACTTGCAATGTGATATTATATTAAAGGTGCTTTTTTTATACCCTACACCTTTAGAATAGGTAAAAAGGTATATTAACTTTGGTATGGTGTTTGTAACCATCTAAAGGAAGCGAGCTAGATATGGAAAAGTATATATATTTGTGATCAGCGTGACCTCCTGAGTCGATATAGCCATGTCCGTCCGTCCGTCCGTCCGTAGGCACTATAACTCAAAAAATAATAGAGCTATCTTGATGAAATTTTAACTGGAGGTTACTAGGACTGAAAGTACGGCGGGGATTGCATATGGGCGAAATCGGCCCATTGGTTCGGATTCTGGGCCTTTTAATCGATCGAAGGGCTAACGATCATATATAAAAAATCACAATAACTCAACAATTAATGACGCTTTCTTCATCAAATTTGTACTGTAGATTACTAGTAATGAAACTACTTCGGGGATTGCGTAAGTTCGGGATTGGACCATGGGTTCGGATCCTAGAACTTTTTGATCGAGGCCAAACGAGCATAATTCCGAAACCAAAGAAGATAGAACCTCCAAATTTTGTATCAGGGTGTCCCTTCCTATTTCCTTAATGTTTTTGGAATTTGGGCCCCATTGGAGTAGTCGTTCGGGAACCAGCCATACATTTCCGAAGACCTTAAAGAATATCTTTAAAATTAATAAAGATAACAACTTAAAAAAATGTAGAAGCTTCAAAATTGGCACAAGGGTGTTCTTTACTATCCCTTGCATGTCCCCCTAATTTGGGATCAATTGGAGTGGTGGTTCAGTATCCCTCTTAGACCTCTTAAGTTTTAAAAGCTTATAATCGAAATTAGTAAAAATAGTAACTGAAAATTAAGATAAAACGTTCAAATTGTGTACAGGGGTTAACTAGTGCTTAAAGTTAAGCGTGGACTGCATAAGGGCGAAATCAGCCCAAGGGTTCGAATTCTGGACCTTTTAATTGGTTTCAGGGCCAACGAACATATATAAATAATCACGATAACTCAACAATTAATGACGATATCTTCATGAAATTTGTGCTGTAGGTTATTGGTAATGAAACTACGGCGGCGATTGCGTGTGGTGAGGATTGGATAATGGGTTCGGAACTTAGAACTTTTTGATCGAATTTAGGCCAAACTAGCATAATTCCGAAACCAATGAAGATAGAACCTCCAAATTTGGTTTCAGGGTGTCGCTTTCAATTTCCTTAGTGCCCTTGACATTTGAGCCCAATTGGAGTAGTTCCAAGGACCTTAAAGCATATTTTCGAAATTAATAAAGATAGAAACTTAAAATTAAGATAGAACGTTCCAATTGTGTACAAGGGTTAACTAGTATTGAAAATATGACGGGGACTGCATATGGGCGAAATCGTACCATAATATCGGGTTCTGGAACCCTTGAAAAGTTCAAGGGCTAACAAACATATATTTTAAAAACACCATAATTCAAAAAATAATGCCGCTATTTTGATGAAATTTACACTCTAGGTTACTACTAATGAAAGTACCATTGGAATTGGTTTTGGTCGAGTTTGGTCAATGTTTCGGAATCTAGAAGCTTTTGATCGATTTGAGGCCGAACGACTATAATTTCGAAGCCAAAGAATATATTTCCAATTTCCTATGTGTCCCCGAAATTTAGACTTAAATGTAGTGGTTCAGCTATGTTCAAAGGTACTTGATGCATTTATGTAAAATTTATTTTTATATTTAAATGAATTATATGAAAAGGTGTAAATTTGTAATTGTATTTTAGAAATACATTTATTGCATATTTTGCGTATAAGCTTTTCTATTAGGTATATTAACTAGCCATCCAACTAGCGATAAATTCAGATCACCTTAACGGAGGTCCGTAATTCCAGTAGATCATAAAAAGTTAGCGCAAAATTAATGGTTAGTCTCTAAGACTAGTTTTAATATTTTAAATCAGGGCGGGTGTTTTTAGTGTGTTAAAGTCACACATAACTGTGGTTGCGCTCAGTATCTTTCGACGATTTCCACCATCCTTACCCCAAGACAAAAAAAAAAAAAAAAAAAAAAAACTAGCCATTAAAAATAATTGCAATTTTGAAAAGTTCGGATTATTAAATATATTATGCTTTGATTAGCTTTTTATCACAAAATTTAATAACTAGAATTTTTTCATTTTGTAATTGAATTGGAATAAATATATTTTAATTTATAACAAGTCTTGTGTTTTTTAATATTTTTAAATAAATAAATTTGAAGGAATTTGTAATATTTTTTGAGAGATAGTGTAATTAGAAAATGTTTTTAGTATTATAAAGTTAATTTGGCTAGCTATGTCTTACAATCGAATTAATAACAGCTTTTATGGCGTTAAAATGACTTATGGATATGTCATTAAATTTGAACCAAATAGGTGTAGGGTAATTCTAACTGTTTCTTTACTTGTTTTTAATTCAAAATTGTAAATTTATTGTTGCAAAATATTATATATTCTTTTTTTTTATATTAAAAATGGTAAAATTGTTGTTGCTAATTGCAATAATATATTAAATGTTTTTTTTTTATTTTCTTTTTCTTTTTTAATTCACGTCGCAAATTATGTAGTGTAATGAAACACGTGGTTTGAGTTCACTAGATGATTATAAACTGATTTAATATAATATTTCAAGTTAAAACTAAACCTATACTAGTAAGTATTGTGACACTTTGTCTTGGGAAAAAATCATGCCATAGCGCACTGCCATCCCATATTGCCCGACATATTGACCTATATTTTTGATTAATGACCAAGTCCTCCGGTAGTAGGCCACCCGAATGTAGGTTACCTCTTAATAAACAAATTGTTTACTTGGTTTAAAGTGCACAAATTACATAGGTGCACATGAAAAATTAGTAACAAAATATGTTTTTATAAAATTGGAAGACTAAAATAAAAAACATTTAAAGATGTATATTAGGTAGAACTTATCTTTTGGATTAAAAAAAAAGGGCTAACCAGTTTTCTGGTTTCAATCTTTGAATGTGCGAGTTATGGATAAAAAAAAGTAATTCTTGGTGTAGAAGATGTGTTGTGTACCTTTACATAAAGAAAGAAAGAAAAAAGACATGATGTTTTAAAGTTATCAATCTTTTTAATAGCGGCAAAACTTAGCTTAATTCTTCTATTTTGACACTGTCAAAGTACTTTTGAAGGAAAAGTTTTTTTTGTTCTCCTTTAACATAAATTTTTTCAGGTGGTTCTAAATAATGTTTTATTATACATTTTACATCTAAATATTCAAATAAACCGCTACCCCATTTAAGTCCATTTATTTTATTTTCGGAATTCTGATTGGTATATGTGGCTTCTTAACTAAGTTCTTCTGCAGGGTATTTTAAAGTTATATACAGTCGGAATAAAACTTCCTTTTTCATGTATGGCTAATTCTTTTATGAAATTTTGTTTATCATTTCCAAATCAAAATTGAAGATCAACTACTAAAACTTGTTTAACCATAATGAAGGTTATCGGTGGAATAATCTTTTCATTATCTGCATTTTCTTCATTATTCATTATCATTATCTGCACTACGCAATTTCTATTCAACCTTTTCATGTCGTTTGTTTAATAAACTGCTGTTTAACTATAGAATTTTAAAATCTGTAACTCTCTTCTGCAAACAAGTTAAACTTTGGCTTCTTAATTTTGATTATACTCAGGTAGAAGCTTTCTTTGATGTATTAATTTAGTCTTATTATTTACTATATAGTGTATCTTCTGCACAAAATTTTGCCTTAATTTTATTGTTTTTACTTAAACTTTTTGCAGTTATTCATAGTATGTATCTTTCACTTTTTTTTATATTTTATATTTTTGTTTTATTTTTCGCTTTTGCTGGAGCTTTTATTTAGTTTAAATTTTTGCTATTATTTTTAATTTAAGTTAACTAAACTAATTAATTACAATCTGAATTACCCCACTACACTTTCATTGTTATAAGTAATTTTGATTCTATTAATTAACTAAAAGTACACTAAGACTATTTTGAATTAAATAATGAGTGTTCTTTTATTTTCTCAGAAGTTTTTTAAGAAAAACTATTTGTTTAATATATGTAAATGAAATTTTTTTCTGTTTTTATATTTTTGTATTTTATAATTCTAAATTCCTATTAGTTTTACTATATAGTTTTATAATTAAACGCTCTTTCGTTTAGAGTTGTTCTTAAACTAAATTTTGTTATTGATTTCATTTTATTTTTTGAAATTTACAAATAAGTCTTATAAAATACATAAATGCTTACATAGCAGTTCTTAATTATATTACTTAAAACGTTATTACTTAATTCCTAACTAACTTAACACGCTTAAAGCAAAAGGTTATTGTTTCCTTGCGTAATCAATTTTATTATTTTAAATTATAATAAAGTTATTAATTGTGCAATTGATTACACGAGGCTTATGTGCATTTCCTGTTTACTAATTAATTAATTGTTACTAACTAAGAATATTGCGAAAGGCACTTTTATTATTGAAGGGAGAGAGTTATATTATTGATTGAATATAACACTTCCCCCCCGAGATTTTTCCGTCTCGGAAAATTTTATAGTATCTGTTTTTTCTTCTAACTGAATTACATTTATTGTTTTATTTTTAAAAATTCTTAATAAAATTAAAGTTATAATGATAATTATAATTAAAAAAATTGATAATAAACTATAAATTGTTACATTATGTTTAAATTCAATGAACTCGATATTTTCTCTGTTTTTAATATTTTGTATGTGTAAGTTTTCTAAAGATACATTTTTTATAATTTTAGTAAAGTTGAAATTTGATTGAGGCATAATAAAGTGGCTTTAAAATTTTTCGATTTTATTTATAAATTTAAAGTTTCCGATTGTGATTTCGCGATTTGAAAACTGAATTAAATTGTTTCCTTTAAGAGCAATTTCTCGATTTGCATTAATGTCTTTTAGATAAGTTAATTCTATGTTTTTAGTAATTATTATGCCTTTATCAACTTCTTCAATAGTTTTTTCTAATTTTACAATAAAGTTACAAGTATTATTTTTTTGTAAGATATTATAGATACATTGATTCTTATGAGGTTTTAAATCATTTTTAGTTTTTATATTGCTATTACGTTCGAATACAAAATTATCGTTCAAAATTACTTCATCATTTTCACAATCCAGTTGTTCATTTTTTGAATTAGGGAATGGAATAATAAGTGCATTAAAAAATTTGTCTATACAAAATTGGGGTATTGAAATTGCAAATATTATTGTGTTTTCCTCTTTTAAAAGAACAGCACTTTTAATGAATTGTAGTGTGTTTATTGTTATATTAAATTTATCTATTTCCTCGGTTGTAAGGATATCATGAGCTAGAATGCCTTGTTGACTGAGTAAAATGTTATCCTTCATTTTTTCTACAAATTCGTTTAGGTGAGTTATATGTATATAAGTATGCAATGTGTATTCATAACTATTTAATCTATCTATCATAAAATTACTTTGATTTATGGAGTTACTTAAATATTCTTTAACTTTAAGATTTTGAGTGTTTATGTGGTTTTTAATTTTTTCTATAGCTTGAGACATTTGATCATTGATTATTATTTGCTTATTTGATTGGTCAATTAAGTTTTTTGAATTGTTGTCTATGGTTTCTAAATGATTATAGATTTGATTGGCGTCTTCGGAATCCATTGTTCCTGCTACGAATTTCAGAGCATTCCCTACAAAATTTATTAGACCTCTTTTGAATCTATGGGTGTGTGGTATAATAGTTCTTATATTATATTTTAAAATTTCAATTTCCTTATGCAATAAATTATGATTAGAATCGTTCTCTTTGAGAGTATTCAAACTTGTTTCAATAGAATTACAGATATTATTAATTTCAGTTAAGTCAATAACATGTAAAATTTTGGTATAACTATCAACGATTGGTCTTCCCTCTAATTTTAGTATTGTAAACCCTTGTTCGGTGTATATGGGTGTTATACTTAAGTCGTTAGCTTCGACAGTTAACCAGGTGATAATGAACATTAGCATTTTAATCATTTCTAAAAAAAAATTATTCAATTTAGTGTGTATGGCACAATTCTAAATATGATAAAAGTTAGCAAAATTTTTTTTTTATTCTTTCTTTTTAGCACATTTTTAAAAAATTTTATAAAAATGTGCCTATATAGCTTCACTCTGTCCGTCCGTCCGTATGTTTACAAAAACTTTTACACCGTTTGAAATAGAGAAAAGAAATTTTAACCATGGGTAGTTTTTGCAAAAAAAATAATTTCGTAGAAGAATATTTTTCTGTAGCCCCACCCGTTACGAAGCTGCAGCCCCCCAAAGTTGGAAAAAGCCCTATATTTAAATTGTTATAACAAGAGTACTGTTACATATATTTTCAATCTGAAAACGGCAAATGGTAGCTGGTTTCATAAACTTTATAAATTTTTAAAAGGCAAATGTTTAGGGTTGCCATATGGTACTAAAATTGAACATTACGCAAAACTCAATTTTCGCAAAATTTTTGGCCAGACATATCTTCTGAACGGTTCAAGCTAGGGTATTGAAATTTTGGAACAAGTTAGATACCTAGAAATTAGTAGGAGTCGGTTAACAAAATTTTTTTGTCAAGCCCCCTATTTAGGAGCTATAAGGGCTCGAAAATTGAAATTTTGCTATTTTTAAACGCCTGTAATTTGAATACCTGTCCAAATTTTTTTTTAGTGATAGACAAAATTCAAAGCTCTATAATTATATTTCAACATGTGTCAAAGGTTTTTCTTAATTTTAAAGGGTGACGAAGTTACAGCCCCTGAAAATTCCAAAAAAGCCCTATATTTAAATTGATATAACAAAAGTTCTGTTAGGTTTATTTTCAATCGAAAAACGGTATTAGAGAGCTGCTTTTATAGGCTTTACAAAAATATGTCGTTTAAATGTATAGGGTTGCCATACGGTACTAAAATTTACCATTATATAAAACTAAATTTTTGCAAAATTTTTGTCCCCACATACCTTCTAAACGGTTCAAGCTAGGATCTTGAAATTTTGGCAAAAGTTAGATCCTAAAAAAATAGTTGGAGTCAGTTAACAAAATTTTTTTGTCAGGCCACCTGTTTAGGAGCTATAACGGCCCGAAAATTGAAATTATGCTATTTTTAAGCACCTGTAACTTGAATACCTGTTTAATTTTTTTTTTATTAATATACAAAATTTAAAGGTCCAACATTATATTTTAACATGTGTTAAAGGTTTTTCTTAAATTTAAAAGGGGTTCCTTAAATTGAAGAAAGTGTCTCTTAGTTTTACCCATTTTTGCTTAGATAATAAAATTCTAAGTAAAATTCCAAATTTTTGTGTAATTTACAATTTAATTCCTAGAACCTAAAAAACTAAGGGGTTAGTTGAAGTTAGATTCTTGAGAAATTTGGCAACCTTCCCCATTGAAGGGCTATAACAACTTTTAAATAAAAAATTTACTGTTAGCAGTCAGTAGTAACTATTTCATAAGTCAGTAGTAACTATTTCCAAGTAAATATTTCCAAAGTTAAACTCAGTATGTAATAAAATATAATTTTGAAAATGTGCTTTTTTAAAAACCCTTGGTTTTTTTCATCACTTGTTTTTTTTTTGTTTTGTGTTTTATAAAAACAAATTTCATTAAAGGTTTAGAATTTCATTTTGAAATTTTAGTTCATTCAATTTAAAATTACAGTACTTTTTATTTTTTTCTTTATTTTTTGTTTTTGAACCTACTTTAATACATTTATTAAGGTAGGCCAAGTTCAAGGTAATGATGATGTTTATTATTAAAAATTATTTATGCTGATTAGCAAATTTAGTAGAAGTTTGAAATTGTCATAAAATTCTAAAAGATTTTATTTTATTTAACGGCATTGAGTTATGCAATAATTTATCATGTGTAATTATATTTTCGTTTTAATTGGGTTTGGTAGTACTTGGTATTTCTATTATTGTTTTTGTCATAAGTATAGTCGTTATGTTTTGAAAATTTTTGAAGTTTCTTGTATTTTGTGGTGTTTTTCGCTATTTGTCTATTTTTCACAATGTTTTTTGAAAGGGTAAAATTTTGACTTCTATTTCTATTGATTTTTTCTAAATAATTTGATTTTGTTTCTTGGAATTTTAGTTTTAGATTTTCTATTTCGTTTTTATCGAGATTTTTAGTTAATAAATCGATCGGTTTCAGTTTTGTGAAACTATGGATAGTATTATTATAAAAGTTTACTATTTTAAAGAGACGATTATCAAGATCATCTTTATTATTATCGGCATTCATCACTCTTAAATGCTCGTTAAGAGTACCATGAAGCCTTTCGATGTCACTATTCCCGGTTTTTGATCCTGCTGTAGTTTGATGAAATTCGATACTATTTTCTTTCAAAAATAGTTCGACAGCGCTATGAATTATACATCTCTCACCGTCTGATAATAATTTATTCATTTTACCTAAAAACTGAATTCTTTGTTTGATACATTCTAAAACTGAAATCCAATTGCGATCGTTTAGTTTTTGAACGGTAGTATATTTTGAAAATTTGTCTATTGTTGTTAAATAGAGTTTATTTCTTTCTGGATACCATATATCCATGTGCACGATATCATTGAAATGCTTTGGTGTATCGGTCGATTTAAAAGGAATTTTAATAGGTTTTCTGTCATGTATAGCAATACTACAGGGTTCGTAATTATTTATAACTTTATTTATTTCAATTAAAAGACGAGGAAAGTAGTATTTCTTTTTTAATTCGTTGAATACTTCTGTTATTCCTCTATGGTTTTTACTTAAGTGTTCTTTTTTTATAATTTCTAAAATTTCATTTCTATCTGTGATATTGGTAAGTTTAAGAGAAGATTTTAACATTTTTAAGTTTTTGTTATTACTGAAATATTGTACATAGAGATCTTGGAATTTTACAAACAGAGATATATCGTCGCAATAAATACAAAATAGGCCTTTATCTTTTAGGACCCTTTTCATTAAATTCAATAAATTACTATTTTCTCCAACAGTAACATGGTTTTGAATTTTGTTGTGAATAATTTTCAATAAAAATTTCTCTTTTTCTCCTTTATATAAGTAAATTTGATTTTTGAATAGGTTTATTGGTTTGTCAGTTATGTAAATATGACTAGTTTCATCTTCCTGAGCACTATTAATTGTAGCACCGGTTGACATTACTTCTTCGTTAACGGAAACGGTACTTTCATTGTGTTCGGTATTAAATAATTCATTATATTCATAACCCTTTTTATACCCGTGCATACATATATGATCATCGGGTATATTAAAATTACTCCTCCGTTTGTAACGCATCGATCTAGACGAGCTAGATATAGTGTCAAGGGTACGTATCGGCTCAGAATCGAAAAATTAGTCGATCTAGCTATGTGTGTCTGTCCGTTTGCCGTCCGTGTGTCAGCACGATAACTCAAAAACTAAAAGGGCTAGAGTCTTGCAATTCACACAAAGTCATTTTTAGACAATTTTTAGGTTCCCTATTGTTTTTGGTTAAAATCGGACCAAGCTTCGGGGAGCTGCCATACAACTTTTTTGCACCAATATGAATTTCTTCAAAACTATTTATACTACGGGGATGAAAATTACACACGGTTAGTTTTATAATGACTCCGGCACTTATATGAAGTTTCAAAATGTTAGGGCCCCATTTTCGGGGGGCTGCCATACAACTTCCTTGCACCAATATGAATTTCTTCAAAACTAATTATACTACGCGGATGAAAATTACACACGGTTATGTAGTTATATAATGAATCGAGCACTTATATGAAGTTCCAAAATGTTGGGGCCCCATTTACGGGGGGCTGCCATACAAAGTTTTCGATTCAATAACTTTGAATCTAATGAAGCTACAAGGTTAAAATTAAAATTGGGCAGATAAATTAATAGGGCAAGTTACTTGGCAAAGTTGGACATCACTCGGACCATCAGACTTGTTGGGTGGGCCAATTTTTTTTTTTTTTTTTAAGCTAAAGTTATGGGACAATGAATGAAATTTTTTTTTTTTTTTTTTTGTATTTGTTTTTTTTTTGTTAATTTTTTTTTTTTTTTTTTGTGATTTTTTTTTTTTTTGTTAATTTTTTTTTTTTTTTTTACGTCAAAATTATGGGGTAAATGTATAAGGGAAGTAAATTACGATTTATTTTACACACCATAGTGGGTATGCACGGGTATCTAAAAGTTGACAAGGGCAACTTAATCTTCCTCGTTTTCCATAGAATTTAAATTGGGTGAAAATGCTTCTGAATCAATATTAGAATCTTTTTGGATATTGGGATTTTCTATCCTTGATAGGTAATCCGCTACTTGGTTTTCTTTACCTTTCACGTACTCAATATCAAAATTAAATTCACTTAGTTTTATCCTCCACCTTTGTAATTTACAGTTTGGTTCTTTTAACCCATTTAACCAGACAAGTGGCCTATGATCTGTTTTTATTATAAATTTACGTCCGTATATGTAAGGTCTAAATTGTTGAGTTGCCCATACAATAGCTAAGAGCTCTTTCTCTATCGTTGCATAATGGGTCTCGTGTTTGTTTAAAGTTCTAGATACAAAGGAAACAGGATGCTGATTTTGCGACAGAACGGCACCTATTGCTACGTTTGAAGCATCTGTTGTGATTACAAATGTTTTATCGAAATTTGGATGTATAAGAATTGGATCGGTTGTTAAAAGATTTTTGAGCATTTTAAAAGCGGATATATATTGCTTATCGTTTACATTTATTTTTGCTCCTTTTTTCAAATACCTAGTAATAGGGTATGCAATCTTAGCATAATCCTTTATAAATTTGCGGTAATAACCGATCACACTTAGAAAACTTTTTATCTGTTTTTGCGTTGTGGGCAGTTTGATATTTTGGATAGATTCAATCTTTTTAGGATTTGGTTTAATTCCATTTGGAGTAATTATATGACCTAAAAATTATGTTTGTTTACAAAGAAATGAACATTTATCTATTTGTATCTTAAGATTAACATCTGCAAGTTTATTAAAAATTTTTTGAATTGAATATAAATGTTCTTGAATTGAGCTTGAAAATATTAGAATGTCATCCATGTATACTACACAAATTTTGTTGATAAAGTCTTTTAGAACGTTATTTATCAGTCTTTGGAATGTCGCTGGCGCGTTCTTTAAACCAAACGGCATTCGTAAAAACTCATAATGCCCAGTTGAAGTGGAAAAAACTGTTTTATGACGGTAACTTCAATTTGGTGAAAGCCTTTTGCCAAATCGAGTGTAGTGAAATAATTAGCTTTTCCTAATTTTTCGAAAGCATCATCTATATTGGGAATAGGAAATTTGTCATCGATTGTAGCCTCGTTAAGTTTTCTATAGTCGATGACAATTCTCCATTTTTGACATCCACTGTTGTCCATTTTCTTAGGGACAACCCAAACAGGTGCATTATATGGTGAATTGGAATGTTGAATTATTTTGTTATGGAGCATTTCTTCTATTTGGCTTTCAACTTCTTTTTTGTGTATTTCTGGATACCGATACATTTTGCTGTATAATGGTATTTCGTGTTTTGTCTTTATATCATGCTTAATATGGTTAGTAAAAGAAAGATCGTCACCGTCTTTGTAAAATACATTTTTATTATTTAAAATTAATTTATGTAAAAATTTAAACTCCTCATTATTTAAGTGAGATGTTTCAATGTGATTTAACAAATTGTATTTGTTAATTTCATTTGAAAAAAGTTCGATTGAATTTTTTTTAAAACTATTTTGGTTGTAGTGTTCTTCACTTTCATTTAAGAAGAATGGAATAGAGGCGTTTCTCGTTTGTAACATGCGGTTTTTGTAGTCCACGATAGCATCAAGAGGGGCTAAGATATTATTACCGATTAAACCATCAAACTTATCATGAAAATTGTTTTCTAAAAATTTGGCCATAAATTTCTTTTCGTTGAAGATTTCGAATAGCGGAAATTTGCATTGCACATTCGTAACGATATTGTGGTTTAAGGTTTTAAGGCATTGTGTCTTAATAAAACGTTTCCACTTTGGTTGACATAAATTTGGGTTTATAATACTGGACTCTGCTCCAGTGTCGATTATAAATTTGAGTGTTTTTACAGGATTCTGGATTACTATATAGGGAAGATTTCTTCGCCTGCAATTTGAAAATTTTGTTGTTCGTTTTTGTAAGTATCCATTTGTTCGAGATCGTCTCTAACATTTTGTCTGCTATTATTTCTAAAACTAGTTGAGGAAGCTTGTTTGTTATAATTCGAGTTACCTGATCTATTTGAATGGAATTGTTTATTATTGTAACTACTATTAGAAAGAGTTTGCTGATATTTATTTGCGTTACTTTGGAATCCTCTATAAGTGGTTTTATTATTATTATTATTATTACTAGCTAATACCCGGTGCGCGTTGCTGCGCCTCTCAATGGAGGTTTAATTGAATTTGATGTTACTGCAAAAAGTTAACACAAAACTTCACACGGTTTACACATGTAAATTTTAAAATGTGTGAAAGCAATCTTTTTAAAACGATTTTTCTAGGATTATTCTAGTAATTTTTGAATCTTTCTGTAAGTCAAAGCAGTACGAACTAATTTCCAAATTTTGACGTAATTTACTTCCAAAAAATTTTTTTGAAAAATCGCAAGACCGACTGTTAAAAAACTCAACTCCATTTTCAAGTTGCTTCACACATATAAAATTTGAGGTAAACCGGTCAAATCGTTTCTACTTTAGAGTTAAGTAACGCAAAAATCTATTAAAAGCCACTGTGCCAACTGGGTTAACGGAACTACACTTTATCTTTGGGCAAAGCAGTATTGCGCAAAATTGGACGTAATTTGCTTCCAAATCACTCAACAAAATTTTTTTGGGGCTTTCTTTTTAGCCAAAGCAGTACTTCGTAAATTTTGACAATATTAGCTTCCAAAATTATTTTGACCAACCGTTGGGCCGACATGGGTTAACAAATTCCATATCTGTTAATAGTGTCAACTCAATTCTCACAGGGGAGCACGTATACAAAATTTAAAGAAAATCGGTCAAACCGTTTTTAATTTAGAGTTAAGTATTAAAAAAACCTATAAAAAGCTGTTGGCCCCAATGGGTTAATGCAAGTCAATAAAATTTTTTTCTGGGTTTTCTTTTTAGCCAAAGCAGAATTTCATAAAATCGGACAAAATTCGGACCCAACATTTTTTTTGACACCCCGTCGGCCCGACATGGGTTAACAAATTCCAAAACTGTTAATAGTGTCAACTCAATTCTCAAGGAGAATCACGTATACAAAATTTGAAGTCAATTGGTCGAACCGTTTCGAATTTAGAGTAAAGTATTGAAAAAACCTATAAAAAGCTTTTGGGCCGCAATGGGTTAATGGAACTCAACAAAAATTTTTTTGGGGCTTTCTTTTAAACCAAAGCAGAATTTCGTAAAATCGGACAAAGTTTGGACCCAAAATTTTTTTTGACCACCCGTCGGCCCGACATGGGTTAACAAATTCCAAAACTGTTGATAGTGTCTACTCAATTCTCAAAGAGCATCACGTATACAAAATTTGAAGTCAATCGGTCAAACCGTTTTCATTTTAGAACAAAGAAGTTTAAATACTTGCACCACAGCCCCAACTTGGCAGTCCGCTAGAGCAAAATTTTTGGGCCACGATTTCTTTCCGTACCCAAAAACCCCTATATACAAATTTTCATGAAAATCGGCTGGGCAGTTTAGGAGTCTATTCGCTACAAACAAACAAACAAACAAACAAACAAACATACAAACAAATATTCCCTTTTATATATATAGATTATTATTCCTATTATAGTTACTACCGTTACTATTATAACTGTTATTATTATTATTAATATTACATTTTGAATTACGAAAAAGATTAAAGTTATTATTTTGTTTTTTAAATTGATTTGCCTTATTCCTAAAATTTTGGTAATTATACTCTAAAATAATTTCATACGCTTGGTCTAGGGTACCAGGATTTCTACTAAAAATAACACTTTTAGCAGGTTCTGGTAAATTATTTTTGAAAGTTTCTAATGCTATTCTTTTGTTGCCATTAATAGTATCTATGTTAACATTACCTTTTAATTTGTAGTAATTATTAAGTCTACATAAAAGTGTTCTAATTTCGTTGTAATACTGTTCTATGTTTGTTTCTACTCTACATGATCTTATTTTATCAATTAATTTATCTGACGAAAGTTTTTCGCCGTGATTAGTTATTAAAATGTTTTTTATGTCAGACCATTCTGTGGCAGTTCCATGCTGCCTCAGAGTGATTCTGGCTTCACTTGTAATTTTATCCCTAATATACCCTTGTATAATCATTTTGTCGAATTCTTGAAAAGCCTGTATAGTTGGCATCAATTTGTCTATTCGGTCAATAAATTCAGGCAAATAATTTTCATCTTTGCCGTCAAAAGGTGTTATCTTGACAATAAAATCTAAAGTTAGTTTTAATTTTTCTACGTCAGACATATTTATTTATTATAGAAATTATTTGAACGAAAATTTTGTATTTTACAATAATATTTTTTGGCACTTATTGTATTGAAAAAAAAGTTATTCTTGTTTAAAAATTTTTTCTTATTATATTTTTTGAAATTTTATAAAATAATAAAAAAAAAAAAACTATAGCTAAAACTAAAACTAAATAATGTAAATTGTTGTACCTGCTGTTATTTATGCTTGTCTTTTTGGTTGATTGAAGTATGAAGTCGCCTTTTTTATTTTTAGCTGGGTCCTGTTAATTTTTCTGCTGTTATTTCTAGTTGTATTTTTGGTTGATTCAAGTATAAAGATGCCTGTTGGTTCTTGTAGTTAGCTGGATTTTCCTTGATTTTATAGATAGAGTGTATGATGCAAAGTCTGTTGTTATGAGAATGTGCCGTTTTTTTTTTTCAAGCAAACAAAAAATTTCAAAATAGAAATACAGTTTTTGAAAAAATTTTTTCACAATTTTTTCACAATTGTTTTGCTTCTTTTTTCTTTAAAGAACTTGTTAGATTTTCTGTTTTTTTTTTTTTTTTGAATTTTCTACTCCACAGTTCACAATTTTTATTAAATTTTGTATTTGATTTTTTTTTTTTTTTTTTAACTACAGTTTTTAGTTTTTTGTTTTTATTAATTTGGTTTTAATTTTTTCTAAATTAAAACAGTTTTTAAAAATTTGTTTTTAATTTTTCTTAAATTAAAACATTTTTTTTTTTTTTGGATTAAAATTTGTTTTTAATTTTTCCTAAATTAAAACATTTTTTTTTTTTTTTTTTGGATTAAAATTTGTTTTTATTTTTCCTAAATTAGAGTTGTTCTTAAACTAAATTTTTTTATTGATTTCTTTCTATTTTTTGAAATTTACAAATAGTCTTATAAAATACATAAATGCTTACATAGCAGTTCTTAATTATATTACTTAAAACGTTATTACTTAATTCCTAACTAACTTAACACGCTTAAAGCAAAAGGTTATTGTTTCCTTGCGTAATCAATTTTATTATTTTAAATTATAATAAAGTTATTAATTGTGCAATTGATTACACGAGGTTTATGTGCATTTCCTGTTTACTAATTAATTAATTGTTACTAACTAAGAATATTGCGAAAGGCACTTTTTTTTATTGAAGGGAGAGAGTTATATTATTGATTGAATATAACAATATATAATATTATTTTTAAATATTAAGTGCACAATGTAAATGAGAAAATCTATATATATAAAAGTGAAAGTTTGTTTGTTTGAATGTAGCGAATAGGCTCCTAAACTGCTCAGCCGATTCTCATGAAAATTTGTATATAGGTGTTTTTGGGTATGGAAAGAAAACGTGGGCTAAAAATTTTGCTCTAACAGACCGGCAAGTTGGGGCTGTGGTGCAAGTATTTAAACTTTTTTGTTCTAAAATGAAACGGTTTGACCAATTGACTTCAAATATTGTATACGTAATGCTACTTGAGAATTAAGTTCACACTATTAACAGTTTTGGAATTTATTAACCGATGTCGGCCCGACGGTTGGTCAAAAAAAATTTTTGGTCCAAATTTTGTCCGATTTTACGAAATACTGCTTTGGCTAAAAAGAAAGCCGCAAAAAAATTTTTGTTGAGTTCCATTAACCCATTGCGGCTCAACAGCTTTTTATAGGTTTTTCCACTACTTTGCCCTAAATTAGAAACGGTTTGCCCAATTGAAACTAAAATTTTGTATACGTGATGCTCCTTGGGAATTTTGTTGACACTATTAACAGTTTTGGAATTTATTAACCCATGTCGGCCCGATGGTTGATCAAAAAGATTTTGGGTCCAAATTTTGTCCTATTTTACGAAGTACTGCTTTGGCTAAAAAGATTGCCGTAGAAAAATTTTTGTTGAGTTCCGTTAACCCATTGTGGCCCAATAGCTTTTTATAGGTTTTTTCATTACTTTACTCTAAATTAGAAACAGTTTGACCGATTTTCTTCAAATTTTGATACGTGTTCCGTTTTGAGAATGGAGTTAGCTCTATTAACGGACTTGACATTTGTTAACCCATTCCGGCCCGACGATTGTTCATAAAATTTTGGAAGCGAATTACGTCCAATTTTGCGGAGTACTGCTTTGTAAAAGAGAAAGTCTCAAAATATTTTTGATTGAGTTCAGCTAATTTTAGTACAGCGGCTTTTTACAGATTTTTTCGTTACTTTACTCTAAATTAGAAACGGTTTGACCGGTTAACTCCAAATTTTGTATGCGTGAAGCACCTTGAAAATGTAGTTGAGTCTGTTAACAGGCAGTTGACCGACATTTGTTACTCTGTCTGTTAAAAGGGTAACAAATGTCGGCCCTACGGTTGGTCTAAAAAATTTTTTGGAAGTAAATTCCGTCCAATTTTGGAAAATAGTTAGTACTTCTTTGAATTTCAGAAAGTTTAAAAATTACTAGAATAATCCTAGAAAAATCGTTTTAAAAAACTTGCTTTAATACATTTTAAAATTTACATTTCCACCATGTGTAATTTTTGTGTTAACTTTTTGCAGTAACATCAACTTAAATTAAATCTATATTGAGAGGCGCAGCAATGCGCACCGGGTATTAGCTATTATGAAATAAATTTTTAAATTGAATTATTCATTATTAAAATTTCTATTTATATTCATTTTTAAAAATAGTTTTAATATAAATATAGATTAGTAATATTAGTTACCACAAATACAACTATGTTGTTTCACCCATTTACTCATCAAGGTAAAGTTTTAAAAGATAATTTACTTAAATGTAAATATCTAGTTTTTTTTAAAAATCCAAAAGATAAATCTGTCAAAGTACTTTTGAAGGAAAAGTTTTTTTTGTTCTCCTTTAACATAAATTTTTTCAGGTGATCTAAATAATGTTTTATTATACATTTTACATCTAAATATTCAAATATACCGCTACCCCATTTAAGTCCATTTATTTTATTTTCGGAATTCTAATTGGTATATCTGGCTTCTTAACTAAGTTTTTCTGCAGGGTATTTTAAAGTGATATACAGTCGGAATTAAACTTCCTTTTACAAGTATGGCTAATTCTTTTATGAAATTTTGTTTATCATTTCCAAATCAAAATTGAAGATCAACTACTAAAACTTGTTTAACCATAATGAAGGTTATCGGTGGAATAATCTTTTCATTATCTGCATTTTCTTCATTATTCATTATCATTATCTGCACTACGCAATTTCTATTCAACCTTTTCATGTCGTTTGTTTAATAAACTGCTGTTTAACTATAGAATTTTAAAAACTGTAACTCTCTTCTGCAAACAAGTTAAACTTTGGCTTCATAATTTTGATTATACTCAGGTAGAAGCTTTCTTTGATGTATTAATTTAGTCTTATTATTTACTATATAGTGTATCTTCTGCACAAAATTTTGCCTTAATTTTATTGTTTTTACTTAAACTTTTTGCAGTTATTCATAGTATGTATCTTTCACTTTTTTTTATTTTTTATATTTTTGTTTTATTTTTCGCTTTTGCTGGAGCTTTTATTTAGTTTAAATTTTTGCTGACCCTGCGGTAGGGGAATAGAATACTTCCGCAGTACGAACTGCTTGTCGTAAAAGGCGACTAAAAGTTCAAACAAAAATCCCGAAGCGACTGACTCGGAACGAGCGGCTCTCTGGTCTGCGTCTGATCCCTGAGGGACGGCAGTTAAACTCCTGGCAGTAGGTAAAATGCAACCAATATATAAAATAGAAAATATGAATAACGATAATAAAGAAATAAATCCGGTAGGGATATCTACCAAAGTGTCGGCAGAAGCCACGGCTGCCGGCGAGGGCTTTGCTGATCTTATAAGAAGGTCAGAGGAGTCGCCAGTGGCCCAAAAATCAAAAAACAATATAGCGGACCCATTTAAGAAGAGCGGAAAAATTAACAGATCACCACCGATTAGAGAACTCCAAAATGAACAAGCACTGTATAACAAATGGCAGAAGGCTGTCGAGTCGCCAGTGGCCCAAAAATCAAAAAACAATATAGCGGACCCATTTAAGAAGAGCGGAAAAATTAACAGATCACCACCAATTAGAGAACTCCAAAATGAACAATCACTGTATAACAAATGGCAGAAGGCTGTCGATGAAACAACACAACTAAAGAAGTTGATAAGCAATATGGAAAAACAAATACAGGATCTTAAAAATGAAATTACTTATTTAAAGATGCAGAAACCACAAGATGCAGAAACCACAGTTCTACAAGCTTCACAAGTTCAACACTTATCAAAGTCAGAAAACAGTAAAAAAATAGTATACTCTACAGATGAGGAAGAATTAGCGAAAGAGACTGAATGGATAAGGGTGAAGCAGAAACAAAAAAGGAAGTTAAATGACTCACTTACCCCTCCAAACGCAAAAAAGATGGACTATAAAACCACTCCAAGTAAAGAAACTACTCCAAAAAAGGTTATTTCGCCAAAAAAAATAACCGATCCGGAAAAAGTTAAGAAAAAACAATCTCCACCGCCAATAATTGTGGATGAATTTAATAACTATAACGAATTCTGCGAGAGAGTAAAAAAAGTAATAACAGAAAAACAGTTTGAGATGAAACTCCTTGGAAAGAATTGTATAAAAATCAATTTGTTAGATGAAGATGCTTACAGAACATTAACAAAAGCGCTATCAGAGTACAAATATAGTTGGCACTCATACGAAAGCAAACAGCAAAGGCCAATACGAGTTATGGTCAAGAACCTGCCTCACTCGTGTAAAACAGAAGAAATAATTAAAGATCTTGAAAATAGAGAATATAAAATAATAGGAGCTGCAAATAAACGTAGCTGGAAGAATAAAGAACCATTAAACATGTTTATGTTAACCTTCAAAGCAGAAGAAGATATTAGCAGAATATACGAGATTAAAAGTATTCTAAAATGTATTGTGAATATCGAGCCTCTAAGAAAAAATAAGCTTGTAGTACAATGTAAATCATGCCAGGCATATGGTCACACACAAAAATATTGTGGAAAAACCCCAAGATGTGTAAAATGTGCAGGTAGGCACCATACCAGGGAATGTTTGAAACCTAAAACTGAACCACCAAAATGTGTTCATTGCGGAAATCAACATCCAGCTAATTATAGAGGCTGCATAATCGCAAAAGAAATGCAAAAAATCAAATTTAAGAATATGAGCCCAAATTCACAACAAAGGAATACTCCACAATACGCTAAAAAACAAATCAGAAACCATCTGCAAACGTCGCAAGTGAAGCAAGATTTCCAGACAAATAGAAGCAGTAAAACTTATGCCCAAGTTGTTGCGGGTAAAAAACTTAATAATAATAGCGAACAAGAAAATGATTTAAAACAATCCATTCTGCTTATACTAAAAAAAGTAACCAAAATAGAAAGTTCTATGGTCGATACGGATTGTAGAATAGGAGCACTAGAGGGCAGTACCAAAAACCTGCTTCGAAATCGAAAAGATGAATGAACTAAAAATTTTTTCATGGAATGCCAATGGACTGCTACAACACCAACAAGAGCTACAAGCAGTCCTTGACATAAATAATATAGATGTTTGTCTTATAGCAGAAACACACTTTAACAAACAAACGCATATTAATTTTCATGGTTATAAAGTTTATCATAGCATACATCCAGGTAACTCTGCTAGAGGAGGAAGTGCAGTAATTATAAAACAAAGTATACAACATTTTGAAGAAGCCAAATTTGAAACAGAAGAAATACAAGCTATGGCCGTAAACGTAAAATGCAAAAACTACTTTATTGTAGTAGCAAGTATATATTGTCCACCTAAGTACTCTCTGAAGAAACATCATTATTTGGATCTTTTTAAGAAACTAGGAAAAAAGTTTGTTATAGGAGGTGATTTTAATGCCAAAAATACACACTGGGGATCACGGCTAACAACAACCAAAGGCAGAGAATTATTCCAAGCAACAAGCGAATTTGGGTGTGAAACCATATCAACAGGAAAACCTACATATTGGCCTACAGATCCAAATAAAATACCTGATTTAATAGATTTTTTCATTATTAAAAACATTTCGAATAATTTCATACAGATAGAAGATAGGCAGGAAATGGACTCTGACCACTCACCAATTCTGCTAACTGTAAGTGAAAACGCTATTGAAAAGCAGAGCATTCCGATTCTCGCCAATAAATACACTGACTGGGAAAGCTTTAAAGTGTGTCTGGAAGAAAAAATACAACTAGCTGTACCGTTGCAATACAAAGAACAATTGGATGCGGAGGTGGAAAACTACATTAACGATATACAACTTACAGTGTGGGAAAATACTCCAGTAATTAAACAAAGAGTAAAAGAAAATAAATATCCAGCCGAAATCTTAGAACTAATTGCAATAAAACGCAGAGCAAGGAAAAAATGGCACCAAACTAGAGCTCCACAAGATAAAACTAGGCTGAATAATCTCACCCAACAACTAAGAAGAAGAATTAAGGAAGTGAAAAACAAATCGATAAATTTATATTTGGAAAAGCTAACAAATGATAAAAGTACTGATTACTCTCTTTGGAAGGCAGCTAAAAATCTGAAAAAACCTATTGCAGCTATTCCTCCAATTAGAAAACTGGACGGAAAGTGGGCGAGAGATAATAAAGAAAAAGCCAAATTATTTGCGGAACACCTAGAAAAGATATTTCAAGTAAACACTGGTGAAGAAGAGGAAGATCTAGATGCAGAACAAATTCAAGAGCAAGAGGAAATCGCATTAACAAATCCAGCTGAAGTGAAAAAAGAAATTAAAAACAACATTAAATCTAAAAAAGCTCCGGGATATGATTTAATAACCGGACAAATTCTGAAGCAGCTACCAGAGAAGGCAATAGTTAAAATAACAAATCTTATAAATGCTGCATTCAGGCTGAAATATGTGCCGAAATTGTGGAAAGTGGCCGAGGTCATTATGATACCCAAAGCAGGAAAACCACCAAATGAGATAACGTCTTATAGACCAATCTCATTGCTACCTATAATGTCAAAACTATTTGAAAAAATTTATTTGAGAAGACTAAAACCGATTATTGAAAGGAAGAATCTAATTCCGGACCACCAATTCGGCTTTAGAGAAAAACATGCAACAATAGACCAGGTACACAGAATAACAAACACTATTGAAAAAGCTTTAGAGGAGAAGAAAGTCTGTTCAGCAATCTTTTTGGATGTGACTCAGGCATTCGATAAGGTGTGGCACAAGGGATTGAATTGTAAACTGAGAACAATCCTTCCAAAAGAGCATTCGGAAATGATAGAAAGCTATCTATCAGACAGATACTTCTACATAAAACAAGAAGGAGAATATTCCGATCTTAAAGAAATCGGTGCTGGAGTTCCTCAAGGAAGTGTACTCGGTCCAATACTGTATCTGTTGTATACTTGTGATTTTCCTGCACTTGAAAATAATATAATTGCGACGTTTGCTGATGATACAGCGGTTTTGGCTGTCGGAGAAAATAATGAAGAATCTACAGAAAAACTGCAGAGAGCTATGACAAGAATCCAAAATTATACTAAAAGGTGGAGGCTAAAATTAAATGAAGGTAAGTCAATTCATGTGGATTTCACAAATAAAAAAATTGACCATAAACCAGTATATATAAATGGTCAAGAAATACCTTATTCAAATACTGCCAAATATCTTGGTATGACATTAGATGCGAAGCTTCGCTGGAAAGCCCACATCAAAAACAAGAAGGAAGAGTTACAAATCCGTTATAGAAAAATGTACTGGCTCATAGGTAAGCATTCTACCTTGACAATACAAAACAAACTTCTGCTCTATAAACAAATATTAAAACCAGTATGGTCATATGGCATCCAGCTATGGGGATGCAGCAAAAAGAGTAATAGAGATGTTATTCAGAGGTTCCAGAATAAAGTTCTAAGAAATATTGTGAACGCGCCCTGGTTCATCAGAAACTATGACCTACATAGAGATATGCAAATAGAATTTGTAGATAAAGAAATCCAAAATTTTGCAAGAAGTCACGAAAAAAGACTCCAAAACCATGTAAATGTCGAGGTAGTCCAGCTTCTGGATAATACAAATATAGCCAGACGACTCAAAAGAGTAAAGCCTTTTGAGTTAGTGTAGCTATAATAAGAGAAAGAAACAGTTAGATAGACATCGCTGGATGGAATCTACATTTAAAACTAAAATAAAGCCAGAAGAAAAATTGCTCATTAGCCCTATCGGACTAGATCGCAATAGAGGAAAGGTGTGGTTTAGTGGGTAAGAATCCCACACGCAATGTCAAGCTACGGGGCTCATTGTGTCTTTTGAAGATTCCATTCCAACCTACGTAAAAATAAAAAAAAAAAAAAAAAAAAAAAAAAATTTTTGCTATTATTTTTAATTTAAGTTAACGAAACTAATTAATTACAATCTGAATTACCCCACTACACTTTCATTGTTATAAGTAATTTTGATTCTATTAATTAACTAAAAGTACACTAAGACTATTTTGAATTAAATAATGAGTGTTCTTTTATTTTCTCAGAAGTTTTTTAAGAAAAACTATTTGTTTAATATATGTAAATGAAATTTTTTTCTGTTTTTATATTTTTGTATTTTATAATTCTAAATTCCCATTAGTTTTACTTTTTTGTGGCCCAACAGCTTTTTATAGGTTTTTTCATTACTTTACTCTAAATTAGAAACATTTTGACCGATTTTCTTCAAATTTTGATACGTGTTCCGTTTTGAGAATGGAGTTAACTCTATTAACGGACTTGACAATTGTTAACCCATGCGGCCTGACGATTGTTCATAAAATTTTGGAAGCGAATTACGTCCAATTTTGGAAGCGAATTACGTCCAATTTTGCGCAGTACTGCTTTGTAAAAGAGAAAGTCTCAAAATATTTTTGATTGAGTTCAGCTAACCCATTTTAGTACAGCGGCTTTTTACAGATTTTTTCGTTACTTTATTCTAAATTAGAAACGGTTTGACCGGTTAACTCCAAATTTTGTATGCGTGAAGCACCTTGAAAATGGAGTTGAGTTTGTTAACAGGCAGTTGACCGAAATTTGTTACCCTGTCTGTTAAAAGGGTAACAAATGTCGGTCCTACGGTTGGTCTAAAAAATTTTTTGGAAGTAAATTCCGTCCAATTTTGGAAAATAGTTAGTACTTCTTTGAATTTCAGAAAGTTTAAAAATTACTAGAATAATCCTAGAAAAATCGTTTTAAAAAACTTGCTTTAATACATTTTAAAATTTACATTTCCACCATGTGTAATTTTTGTGTTAACTTTTTGCAGTAACATCAACTTAAATTAAATCTATATTGAGAGGCGCAGCAATGCGCACCGGGTATTAGCTAGTATGAAATAAATTTTTAAATTGAATTATTCATTATTAAAATTTCTATTTATATTCATTTTTAAAAATAGTTTTAATATAAATATAGATTAGTAATATTAGTTACCACAAATACAACTATGTTGTTTCACCCATTTACTATGACGGTTGAAGGACCATCCTGTTGTAGTAAAACTACTTTTATTCATAATTTAATTAAATATAAAAAAGAAATTAAGAAACCAGAAATTATTACAATTGTTTGGTGTAGTCCAGACAAAAAAGCTGTTCCACAATACATGAAAGATGTTGAATATAGTACAATTATACCAGATTGTAATGATAATTAAGAACCTTTGTTGATTTTAATCGATGATGTTAAATTCTAATGATAAGTCTGTATGTGATTAATTTACTAGAGGTTCACATGATAGGAATTTGTCTGTAATATTTGTAACTCAAAATATATTTCATCAAGGTAAATTTTTAAAAGATAATTTACTTAAATGTAAATATCTAGTACTTTTTAAAAATGCAAAAGATAAATCTTTAGTTCATCAGATAATCAAAGCATTTGAAAAAGTATATAATGAAGTGACGTCAGACCCATACAGGTGTATATTAATAGATTTTATTCAAGACATTAATGATATATTTCGATTAAAAAGTGATAAATTTGTGAAAAATTTTTGTTAAATAAACACCTGACAGATACACAATAATTGTATTTATATCGTCAAAATCTATTTAAAGTAAGAAACAAAATTAGATTTCTTACTCCAAATAAAGAGCAGCATGTATGTTGATGAAGAAGCTCAATCAAATGTTCCCGTATATAAGGATACTGCAACACAAGCATTTCCTCAAGAAGATGTGTATGAAAAAGAAGTTGAGGAAGTATTCGATGACGAAATGGAAGAAGAAGTTTTTAAAAAAGCATTGTCTGCAGCTTCCGCTGGAGAATGTCTAAGAAAAAGAAAATCTATTAGAATTAAAAATGTACAAATTTTTGAAACTGATACAGGAGACATAACATCAGCTCCTTCAGATAGCCCAAGCCCACCAACGAAGAAAGAAAAACTATAAATAGCAAAGAGTTAAGTAGTTCAGCAAGACGTGTTTTACGGTCAGCAACAGGTAATACTCAAACAGAACTTAATTTTGCAATACGAAAAAATCAGCAAGCTTATGGAAAACATACAAGTAAATGATGAATTTTACGTTACATTACTAAGCAATTCATCCATGAATTATTACCCTGAAAAAACATTGTCCTCTTTTACGAATAAAATGGATAAATACATTATTGATTCAAATTGGAAAGTCGGTATTACTGAAATATATGTTAATAACTTTATACCAAATGTTTACGGGGAAGAGTGGGTTAAAGGTACACAAATTTATATTTCAGATATGAAAAACAATATGCTTGGTGTAGGAACAACATACATACCATACAATTCAAAACAAATGTTATGCGACTGGAAAATATTTTTAATATCAACACTAATTAAAAATGTACGACCATTTCCTGGTTATTCTAGGAAAGAAGTTGGACGGCAGTTAATTTGGGGAATTTTTTACTTTTTGAATGATCATAAGAACTCCACTACATCAGATAAAAACGAAGATGATCCTGCAAATTTGACCTATACTACAATTCTGCAATTTGAAGTTGTACAAGATCGAAGTAAATTTGTTTAAGTAGACCAAAGGTAGATATTAAGATCAGAACAACATTCTCATATACTTTAGAGGGACTTTTAAAAACATGTTTTCAGTTAGTATTACTCAAGACAAAGGAGCTTAAACAACATAAACCTCGAGTACTTGTAGCTTACAAACTTTTAATTAATAGTTTAAGTTTATTTCATGTAGGAAAACTTGATATGTTTTTTATATATACTGATATTATTGAACCACAGAATGTAGGTGGAAAAGATGAAAGATGTTTAAGAACTATCAACATAGAGAATACTTTTAGAGACATAATGCAGGAATATAACAATATTCAATATTGCAATGTGGAAAAATCATTTGATAGTATTTCGGTATTATTATGTGATAAATATTGTTATAAAATAAATTTTTGCACCAGCAGTATTCCTACAAAACTTGTATTGCATTTCAAAAAAGTATAAATAAAAGGAATTTAAAAACATTATATATTATTTTATTTAAACATTATGCTATAAATATTATTTAGTTCAATCAGGAAAAAGACGATATTGGCCCCTTGTTTCATTTAGTTGATCCTTACCAAAGAGAGCGAGGGTTAGGAATCTTTTTCGGCGGACTTTTCAGATATTTAAACCAATATTTACGTCTGGAGCTAATATACTAAAAAAGGAGGTTATTAACTTTGGTATTAATGCTTTGTTTGATATTGCAACAGGTGCAAATTTAAAAGAAGTTGTACAAGATCGAAGTAGAGAGATAATTATAAATGTAAGACGAGGTGCAGTTCAAAAACTCAATGAAATGTATGGACAAGGGAAAATTGAAAGAAGAAAACCTATAAAAAGACCACTCATTAATAATTTAAATTATTTTACGTCAAAGCGACGCGACGCAAAGTGAGTAACAAAAAGAAGCAAAAACATATTTTTGGTTAATTATGATTGCATGTGTGAAGTCTGAGTTGGATATTTTTAGAACACAACCTATTCAGTCGATATTACGATCTGAAGAAGTTTCCTACAACCCTATTGCTTCTTTGGATAATCCACCAGTTATAGAATTTGTTTCATTAGGTCATGGGATACATATAGGGATGTTTCTTCTGCATATCTAAAATTACAAGTACAAATTTTAAAAAAAGATGTAACTCAATGGAATAATAATAAAAAAACTTAAGGAAAATTCATTCAACAACCAAGTGTAGTCAACAATCTTTTACATTCACTAATAAAACAATGTAACGTACAGCTAAATGGAAAGAATATATATTCATCTGATGAAAATTATCATTATAGAGCTTATATTGAATCGTTATTAAATTATGGTACAGATGTCGCTACTACACACTTGGAATGTGGAGGATTGTATCTCGATAAGGCGCCGTGAAATAAAGCCATACGAAATAAAGCCATAAAATGACATTATGGCTTTATTTCGCATTCAAATGCGAAATAAAGCCATATCACCAATTTTTTCGCGTATGGCTTTATTTCGCATTTAGAAATGTAATTTTATTTGTGAAAATAGAAGCAATTTAATTTTCCAAACTTTTTTATTTAAATAGTTAGGAAGGAGTTTTAGAGTTGGTTTGAAAAGCAAGGTTTTACGCTTTTTCCAGAATATTTATATATGTGAATATGTGGGATTCTCAATTAGGAGGGATTTTAGAGTTGGATTCAAAAGCAGGATTGCCCCCTTTTCCAGAATATTTATATTTATTAATTAGGGTTGATTATTTTTTGTATGAAATAGCTATGCCGAATTCTACCATTCTTTTCATTATAGTGTTGGATTCAAAATCTAGTTTCAATAATTGAGTTAGCGGGCGTTCGGGGGCGGCAGCCCCCGTAATGAAAATATAATATTATTTAACATGTTTTATTACAGTGTATTAAAAAAATTAGAAACTTATTAATTTTTTTAATAAATTAGGTATCCGAATTCTTATACCATTCTTTTCATTTTAGTGTTGGATTCAAAATCTAGCTTCAATAATTGAGTTAGCGGGGGTTCGGGGGCGGTAGCCCCCGTAATGAAAATATAATATTATTTAACATGTCTTATTACAGTGCATTAAAAAAAATTAGGAACTTATTAATTTTTTGAATGAATTAGGTATCCGGATTCTTATACCATTCTTTTCATTTTAGTGTTGGATTCAAAATCTAGCTTCAATAATTCAGTTAGCGGGGGGGTAATGAAAATATAATATTATTTAACATGTATAACTGCACTTAATTATCAATTTCTATTTTTTTTTTACTATTAAACTAGAATTTGTATCAATTTTACTATATGGCTTTATTTCGTAAAATTTTAGAAAATGATATGGCTTTATTTCGCATTCAAATGCGACCTCTTGATAAGCCAAATATGGGAAAACATGATAATTATGGTTCAAAATAACGTCAAAAATTATACCAAAATAGCAATGTAGTAGAACTTATGGGGAAACTACATTTAGATATGTTTAATCAACCTAAACTTCTCATAAACAATGTTGACATTTGAATTCTTTTAACAATTGAAAATCCAGACTTTTGCTTTTTTGCAGATGATTTGGACGAACCTCAACTGCAAATTTTAGAAGCTACTTTATTTATGAGACATGTAACTTTTAATCCAAGTGTAATATTAGCACACAATGCGGTATTAGAAAAAACTAATGCCAAGTACAATTACAAACGTGTAGAAGTAAACAGTTTTACCATTCCACAGAATAGTTCATCGGTATTACTTGATAATGTTTTCATTTGTCAGTTACCACATTCAATAATATTTTGCATGACAGAAAATATAGCTTATTCTGGAAAAACATCAAAAAACAAATACAATTTTAAACATTTTGATATTTCACAATTTGTTTTGTTTGATATTTCAAAATTGTTGCTACACAAGAACATACAGTACACTGTTTTCAGATACTGTATGTATCCGATGACCACAATGATAAAGGTCGTCGGATAACAAAGTCTATTTAGTAATGGATTTTTAATGTTAGCTTTTGATTTAACTCCAGATTCATCAGTAAATGAAATGTGTCAAGGTTTATTTAATCAGGTTCAGTTAGAATTGAGGCAAGGTTATCAAAACCACTTCCATCTACAGATAAAGTGAAAGATCCAGGAACACATTGGTTGGTTATTTATATTCCTAAACATGGGATATTTTGATTTTTTTGGCAGAAAACCTGATAAATTAGAAATTTTAAGTTACTCAAAAAATCATTGTGTAGTTTTTAATGAAAAACAATTACAAAGAAACTATTCAGATGTCTGTGGGCAGTATTGTTGTTCTTATTCATGGGATGATATTGCGGTTATAGTATGAATACCTTTTCAAAAAAAATTTAATATAGGAAATCCTGTAGAAAACGACAAATTAATTATAAATACCTTTCAAAAGCTTTTTGGAAAATACAAGTCGTTACAAGCTTGTGTTCCTTAAACGTGTAAGTATTAAAACACTATAAATAAATGTTAGTAAAATTAAAGAAATGGAGGTATTAGATCAGAGTTATAATTTATTACCAAGCTATACATTTTTCCTCATTAAAAGTCACACATTAAAAATTTCTGTTGGATTTGACTGTAAAACGTTTGAAGCTTCATGCATATTTCATCGTAATGGTAAAAGGGAGATTGTCTTAAAATATCACGAATGGAATAAATTTTATTATCAATTTAACACAAAACTCGATATGCAGATGATAAAACACATAAAAGAGAGCTTACATCATGTGTTTAAGATCTGTGAATGGGCAAAGCAAAAGTATTAACAGAGAAGAAGCAGAACTGTTTTACAATTTAAACGATTTTATTCAAGCAGTGATGACACAGCATAAATATGCTGAGTTAAATGTATATTAATTAACATGTTGCAGTATATCTAAAATGATGTGATGAACAAAAAGTATTAAGGTTACAGAAAAAAATTTATATAACAATGCAGCGTTTTAATGAACAATGTAATTATTCAAGATTATTTTTTGAAATCCCTGTACTGTTAAAACAAAAAATTTGTAACAATCTCCATAAAAAATTAAAATAAATCACAATGAATAATATAACTAATTTTTATTTTTATTTATATAGGTAGTTATTTAAACAGACTAAAAATTATTTCTAAAAATATCTTCAAAGTAGTCAGGTTCCTGCTGATTATTTATACGCCAAATTTCATTAAGCGGCACTCGTTCCTCATCTTCAGCATTTTCTTCTTCATCTTTTGATTCAACTATCTGAAAAGGAGGAATAAATTCCTCCGTTTCTGTTTAATCTTCGTCCTCAATGGCGGACGTAATTTCATTTTCCTGTATCTGGCATTGTGTATCAGGTCAGTCAATTTCATTAAACGGATATGTTGTAGAATCTGGCTGCATTTTATTGAGTTGATACTGTAAAAATGGAAATGAAATAAAATTTGGAAATAAAAGCCGAGTTATATACTCATGTAGAAAAAGTATAAAAGCAAATTAGACTCAAACAGACAATTAGTTTAAACCATTGTTTGGTCTATCATTTTATGCATAATAATTATTATCACATTACCTTTAACATTTTTTAAAACAAAATGTCAAAAGCTCAAATAGTGACTGAAATTCATAGACAGGCAAGGCGTAAATTTCTTAGAAGAAAATTCAAACAAAAGGGTTTAAATGACACGTGGCAAATTGTTTTAGTAGAAATGATACCATATGCAAAATTTAATGAAGGTTATAAATATATGTTGACAGTCATAGACTCTTTTTCCAAATATGACTATGCTGAACCTGTGAAAACAATAAATGCTGAAAATGTTTTAAATGTTTTAAAATCGATTATTAGTAGAGCTAAAGTTATACCAAAAAACACTCACTCTGATCAGGGTAAGGAATATTTTAATTTACAATTTCAAAATTATATGAAAGAAAAATAAATCAATCATTATTGCTATTTAAATCCAGCCATTTTGGTCCATGGGTTCGGGGAGCTGCCATAGAACTTCTTTTTTTATATGAGTATTACTCTGTACCTATTACAGCTGCGTTTCTGAAATTTTGCCAAAAGTAGTTTAGTTTTATGACCAAAGTTTCTGCAAAATTTGGTTGTTCCACTGCAGTGGGTTCGAGTAGCTGCCATACAATTTCTTATTTTATATGAGCATTTCTCTAGACCTAATGAAGCTGGGTGTCTGAATTTTGCAAAAGTGTAATGGCCAACGTTTTTGCAAAATGTGGTTGGTCTGCTGTAGAGGGTTCGAGTAGCTGCCATACAACTCCTTCTTTTATATGAGTATTCCACCACACGGTTGATATAATGTATATGTTGAGGTCTTACGGGTATCCCAGAATTGACATAGTCTACCCTACTACACTCTTCCTCGTTTTACTTCAAAAAGAAAGTCAATTTCGTCGTACCAACAAATTTATTGAATTAATAAAAATTTTTAAATAATACATATAATATACCTACTCTTAGAATTGGCGATATATTAGTAGTATCATGCTTCACTAATACTACGCAAATATCTTGCAAAATTATCTATTAAATCTATGATTATTTTTATGAGCGACAACCTCTTCTTCAGTTCAGTTTAAGGCCGTGAAAAATCAATTAATATTATGTTCCATTTTATTGATGGTTTTGAAGTAAAATTAATAACATTTAAACGTGCTTTTACTCTGCTGAAAGAACATTTTTAAAAATATTTCATAAATGAGTCTATGAAAATAATATAAATTTTTATAGTCAAGTTATAGGTTACATACAAAACTATTTTATTAACAGATTTAAAAATTTCAAAAATTTGAACCGTTAATTAACTTTATTAAATATCCAGAGTAGAAGATTTGCTAACTATTAAAATTGTTAAAGTTGGGAATTCAGAAATGAAGTTGGCAAAGTTTCAATCTAGCTCTATTTAAAAGGAGAAATTTATAGAGTTCAGGTATAAAATAGAAAATAATGAAAACCAGGAAGAGTGTAGTAGAGAAGACAGTGTCACCTCTAGGATACGTCCGTATAATCGGAATATAGACATTGTATGATAATGTTAGATATTGGTAACACTTTGTACGTAAACTATAAAAAGTCTCCTAATAATGTACAACTAATTAGAGTAGGACAAAGACAATTACTATCAATAATATAAGTAGGTATTGTGACAATTTGACCTGGGAAAAAATCATGCCATATCGTACCCTTCCATATTGCACGACATATTGACCTACATTTTTGATTAAAGACCAAATCCTCCGGAAATAGGGCACCCGGAAGTAGGTTAGCTCTTAATAAACAAGTTTGTTTACTTGGTTTAAAGTAATACGTGCACATGAAAAAGGAGTAAGAAAATATGTTTTTATAAAATTGGAAAAGTAAAATAAAAAACATTTAAAGATGTATATTAGGTAGAACTTATCTTTTGGATTAAAAAAAAACGGCTAACCAGTTTTCTACTTTTTAATTTTCTGATTAGGTACATACAATTTTTTTTTGTTTGTTTTGAAAGAACGCAAATATGAGTAAAAAGAAGAATTTTAAGAAAACAAAAATTTGGAAGAGTGCCTAAAAATTTATAATTTTTTAAGATGCGCTTTGGTACAGCCAATTTTTTGGTTTAAAAAAAACTGCTGTAAAGAATGAAAAATAAAAAGAGATTAATTGCTTTTGGTACCTACAGTAAGATTATCCTGGGATTCTGAAACTTAAAAAAAAATTTTTGTTTTTTGCTTTATTGTATTTTTATTTACATTTTTTTCTCCGAATATTTAAAACTTGAAAGAAAATAGGTGTTATAGCACTCTTGTTTTAACAAACAAAAAACTAAAAAACCAAAAATCTGAAATATGTCCATGTATGTCCATCCGTCTGTCCTTCAGTCCGTCATCACGATAACTCAAAAATTAAAGGAGCTAGGATTTTGAAATTTTAACAAATTCGTTTTTATGCAATAGCCGTCATCGCTATTGAAATCCAGCCATTTTAGTCCACGGGTTCGAGTACCTGCCATACAACTTCTTTTTTTATAGAGCATTACTCTATACTTATTAAAGCTGTGTGTCTGAAATTTTTCCAAAAGTAGTTTAGTTTTATGGTCAAAGTTATGGCCAAAATTTAGTTGTGGTAGTGCAGTGAGTTCGAGTAGCTGCCATACAACGAAGAAAGAAAAACTATAAATAGCAAAGAGTTAAGTAGTTCAGCAAGACGTGTTTTACGGTCAGCAACAGGTAATACTCAAACAGAACTTAATTTTGCAATACGAAAAAATCAACAAGCTTATGGAAAACATACAAGTAAATGATGAATTTTACGTTACTTTACTAAGCAATTCATCCATGAATTATTACCCTGAAAAAACATTGTCCTCTTTTACGAATAAAATGGATAAATACATTATTGATTCAAATTGGAAAGTCGGTATTACTGAAATATATGTTCATAATTTTATACCAAATGTTTACGGGGAAGAGTGGGTTAAAGGTACACAAATTTATATTTCAGATATGAAAAACAATATGCTTGGTGTAGGAACAACATACATACCATACAATTCAAAACAAATGTTATGCGACTGGAAAATATTTTTAATACCAACACTAATTAAAAATGTACGACCATTTCCTGGTTATTCTAGGAAAGAAGTTGGACGGCAGTTAATTTGGGGAATTTTTTACTTTTTGAATGATGATAAGAACTCCACTACATCAGATAAAAACGAAGATGATCCTGCAAATTTGACCTATACTACAATTCTGCAATTTGACTTTGTTTAAGTAGACCAAAGGTAGATATTAAGATCAGAACAACATTCTCATATACTTTAGAGGGACTTTTAAAAACATGTTTTCAGTTAGTATTACTCAAGACAAAGGAGCTTAAACAACATAAACCTCGAGTACTTGTAGCTTACAAACTTTTAATTAATAGTTTAAGTTTATTTCATGTAGGAAAACTTGATATGTTTTTTATATATACTGATATTATTGAACCACAGAATGTAGGTGGAAAAGATGAAAGATGTTTAAGAACTATCAACATAGAGAATACTTTTAGAGACATAATGCAGGAATATAACAATATTCAATATTGCAATGTGGAAAAATCATTTGATAGTATTTCGGTATTATTATGTGATAAATATTGTTATAAAATAAATTTTTGCACCAGCAGTATTCCTACAAAACTTGTATTGCATTTCAAAAAAGTATAAATAAAAGGAATTTAAAAACATTATATATTATTTTATTTAAACATTATGCTATAAATATTATTTAGTTCAATCAGGAAAAAGACGATATTGGCCCCTTGTTTCAATTAGTTGATCCTTACCAAAGAGAGCGAGGGTTAGGAATCTTTTTCGGCGGACTTTTCAGATATTTAAACCAATATTTACGTCTGGAGCTAATATACTAAAAAAGGAGGTTATTAACTTTGGTATTAATGCATTGTCTGATATTGCAACAGGTGCAAATTTAAAAGAAGTTGTACAAGATCGAAGTAGAGAGATAATTATAAATGTAAGACGAGGTGCAGTTCAAAAACTCAATGAAATGTATGGACAAGGGAAAATTGAAAGAAGCAAACCTATAAAAAGACCACTCATTAATAATTTAAATTATTTTACGTCAAAGCGACGCGACGCAAAGTGAGTAACAAAAAGAAGCAAAAACATATTTTTGGTTAATTATGATTGAATGCATGAAGTCTGGGTTGGATATTTTTAGAACACAACCTATTCAGTCGATATTACGATCTGAAGAAGTTTCCTACAACCCTATTGCTTCTTTGGATAATCCACCAGTTATAGAATTTGTTTCATTAGGTCATGGGATACATATAGGGATGTTTCTTCTGCATATTTAAAATTACAAGTACAAATTTTAAAAAAAGATGGAACTCAATGGAATAATAATAAAAACACTTAAGGAAAATTCATTCAACAACCAAGTGTAGTCAACAATCTTTTACATTCACTAATAAAACAATGTAACGTACAGCTAAATGGAAAGAATATATATTCATCTGATGAAAATTATCATTATAGAGCTTATATTGAATCGTTATTAAATTATGGTACAGATGTCGCTACTACACATTTGGAATGTGCAGGATGATATCTCCATAAGCCAAATATGGGAAAACATGATAATAATGGTTCAAAATAATGTCAAAAATTATACCAAAATAGCAATGTAGTAGAACTTATGGGAAAACTACATTTAGATATGTTTAATCAACCTAAACTTCTCAAAAACAATGTTGACATTTGAATTCTTTTAACACTTGAAAACCCAGACTTTTGCTTTTTTGCAGATGATTTGGACGAACCTCAACTGAAAATTTTAGAAGCTACTTTATGGGGAACTAATGCCAAGTACAATTACAAACGTGTAGAGGTAAACAGTTTTACCATTCCACAGAATAGTTCATCGGTATTACTTGATAATGTTTTCATTTGTCAGTTACCACATTCAATAATATTTTGCATGACGGAAAATATAGCTTATTCCGGAAAAACATTAAAAAACAAATACAATTTTAAACATTTTGATATTTCACAATTTGTTTTATTTGATATTTCAAAATTGTTGCTACACAAGAACATACAGTACACTGTTTTCAGGTACTGTATGTATCCGATGACGACAATGATAAAGGTCGTCGGATAACAAAGTCTATTTAGTAATGGATTTTTAATGTTAGCTTTTGATTTAACTCCAGATTCATCAGTAAATGAAATGTGTCAAGGTTTATTTAATCAGGTTTAGTTAGAATTGAGGCAAGGTTATCAAAACCACTTCCATCTACAGATAAAGCGAAAGATCCAGGAACACATTGGTTGGTTATTTATATTCCTAAACATGGGATATTTTGATTTTTTTGGCAGAAAACCTGATAAATTAGAAATTTTAAGTTACTCAAAAAATCATTGTGTAGTTTTTAATGAAAAACAATTACAAAGAAACTATTTAGATGTCTGTGGGCAGTATTGTTGTTCTTATTCATGGGATGATATTGCGGTTATAGTATGAATACCTTTTTAAAAAAAATTTAATATAGATAATCATGTAGAAAACGACAAATCATAATATTTAATCGGCTTATTTTTTCCCATATAAATATAAACATCCTTTTTCCGGGTACACTATAAGACCAATTTTAATGAAACAACAACCAAAAGAAAGGTTTTTTTTGTTTTCATAGGACAATGATATAAGAATATTGCGTTTTTTCAGGTGAAAACCTGTCTTTAATTTAACGTAAAATTGAATTTAACGGCCACGCGGTTAAAAGTTGAGGCTTATGACTCTAATATTGTGCGCCGACTTTCTGTGTAAATGTAATTCATTTTCGGTTGTAACTCGCAGCTAAATCTAAATCAAAAGATTATAGGCGCCGACTTATGTATATCTCTGTACATTTCTTTGTTTTTGTTTAGTTCTAATATTCAATGAACAAGGAGATTTAAATTTTTAAAAATTTTTTTTTTTGTTTTTTCTTTATCTTAAAAAGTGAAAATAAAAATTAGTTCTGTTCGAAATGAAAGCAATACATTTGATTTATACAGCAGTTTTCATTTATAACGAACTCGGTTCAATTTTAATTATAATAAACTTTACACTTTTTGCCAAAGAATTAAATTTTACCTAAAAATGGAAGTTTTTTATTACATTGATATTTTTTTTATTTAAAATTATTATATCTAATTATGTTGCTTGGCAATTAATTAAGTGTTTTTTATACCATACACCTATAGAATATGTAAAAGGGTATATTAACTTTGGTATGGTGTTTGTAACCACCTAAAGGAAGCGAGCTAGATATGGAAAAGTATATATATTTGTGATCAGCGTGACCTCCTGAGTCGATATAGCCATGTCCGTCCGTCCGTCCGTAGGCACGATAACTCAAAAAATAATGGAGCTATCTTGATGAAATTTTAACTGGAGGTTACTAGGACTGAAAGTACGGCGGGGATTGCATATGGACGAAATCGGCCCATTGGTTCGGATTCTGGACCTTTTAATCTATCGAAGGGCTAACGATCATATATAAAAAATCACAATAACTCAACAACTAATGACGCTTTCTTCATCAAATTTGTGCTGTAGGTTACTTGTAATGAAACTACTTCAGGGATTGCGTAAGTTCGGGATTGGACCATGGGTTCGGAACCTAGAACTTTTTGATCGAATTTAGGCCAAACGAGCATAATTCCGAAACCAAAGAAGATAGAACCTTCAAATTTTGTATCAGGGTGTCCCTTCCTATTTCCTTTATGTCTTTGAAATTTGGGCCCCATTGGAGTAGTGGGTCGGGGACCAGTCATACATTTCCGAAGACCTTAAAGCATATCTTTAAAATTAATAAAGATAACAACTTAAAAAAATGTAGAAGCTTCAAATTTGGCGCAAGGGTGTTCTTTACTGTCCCTTGCGTGTCCCCCTAATTTGGGATCAATTGGAGTGGTGGTTCAGTATCCCTCTTAGACCTTCTTAAGTTTTAAAAGCTTATAATCGAAATTATTAAAAATAGTAACTTAAAATTAAGATATAACGTTCAAATTGTGTACAAGCGTTAACTAGTGCTTAAAGTTAAGCGTGGGCTGCATAAGGGCGAAATCAGCCCAAGGGTTCGGATTCTGGACCTTTTAATCGGTTTCAGGGCTAACGAACATATATAAATAATCACGATAACTCAACAACTAATGACGCTATCTTCATGAAATTTGTGCTGTAGGTTATTGGTAATGAAACTAAGGCTGCGATTGTGTACGGTGATGATTGGACAATGGGTTCGGAACTAAGAACTTTTTGATCGAATTTAGGCCAAACTACCATAATTCCGAAACCAATGAAGATAGAACCTCCAAATTTGGTTTCAGGGTGTCGCTTTCGATTTCCTTAGTATCCTTGAAATTTGAGCCCAATTGGAGTAGTGGGTGTGGACCAGCCACTCAGTTCCAAGGACCTTAAAGCATATTTGCGAAATTAATAAAGTTAGTAACTTGAAACAAATGTAGAAGCTTCAAATTTGGCACTTGGGTGTTCTTTACTATTTCCTGCGCGTCCCTCTAATTTTGTACCTTTCTTAGACCCCACAATGTGTAAAAGTTTATCATCGAAATTATTAAAACTAGTAACTTAAAATTAAGTTAGAACGTTCCAATTGTGTACAAGGGTTAACTAGTATTGAAAGTATGACGGGGACTGCATATGGGCGAAATCGTACCATAATTTCGGGTTCTGGAACCCTTGAAAAGTTCAAGGGCTAACAAACATATATCTTAAAAATACCATAACTCAAAAAATAATGCCGCTATTTTGATGAAATTTAAACTCTAGGTTACTAGTAATGAAAGTACCATTGGAATTGGTTCTAGTCGAGTTTGGTCAATGAGTTCGGATTCTAGAAGCTTTTGATCGATTTGAGGCCGAACGAATATTATTTCGAAGCCAAAGAATATATTTCCTATTTCCTATGTGTCCCCGAAATTTAGACTTAATTGAAGTGGTTCAGCTATGTTCAAAGGTACTTGCTGAATGCTGCATTTATGTAAAATTTATTTTTATATTTAAATGAATTATATGAAAAGGTGTAAATTTGTAATTGTATTTTCGAAATACATTTATTGCATATTTTGAGTATAAACTTTTCTATTAGGTATATTAACTAGCCATTTAAATTAATTACAATTGTGAAAAATTTGGGTTATTAAATATATTATGCTTTGATTAGCTTTTTATCACAAAATTTAATAACTAGAATTTTTTCATTTTGTAATTGAATTGGAATAAATATATTTTCATTTATAACAAGCTTTTTTGTTTTTTAATATTTTTAAATAAATAAATTAGTAAGAAGTTGTAATATTTTTGAATAGATAAAGTAATTAGAAAATGTTTTTAGTACTATAAAGTTAATTTGGTTAGCTATGTCTTACAATCAAATTAATAACAGCTTTTATGGCGTTAAAATGACTTATGGATATGTCATTAAATTTGAACCAAATAGGTGTAGGGTATTTCTAAGTCGGTTGCACCGACTGACTGGTTCTTTACTTGTTATTTCCTTTTGAATATAAAAAAAAAACACAATAACGCTTCAAAAATACAAAAAAAATTTTCAATAGAAGAAAAAGCACTATACCTACATAGGCTTGAGGCTGACACATCAAATAAAATTCTAGCAAATGAGTTTGAAGTGTCCTATCTAGAATCAGCACATTCTACAATGTTCAAGTCTTATATTAATTTTTCAAAATTCACAGCATTCTTTTAAACCGAAATTCGTTTATTACGACGAATATTTTCCGTGTCCCATCATGGTCGTTATAACCGAAAAGTGCTGTATTTTGTTTTTGTTTGCAATTTATTATTATACAGTTATAAAAAAGAAATTTTTTTTGTAAATCGTAAATCGTAATTGTTGTTGCTTTTTGTTAGGTTTTTTGTAAAATTAAAAGCCGACTTCTGAAATATGCAGAACTTAAAAAAAAAAATAATATTTCTTAAGAAAAATAATTTGTTTCTTATGGATCAGCTAAAATCAGCATGTACGGCATTCAGTTTCTGTCAAAAAATTTTGAAATAATTAGTTATGTAAAAAAATTTACATGAAACCATACGCAAAGTACTGTACCTCGGAGTTTTAAAATTTAAAAATTGACAAAGTCTATAAAAATATACTAATTGTTTTTCTTATGTTGCTACGATTAAATTTTAAAAAGAAAATATTTTAAAATAACATTTTTTTTTAAATAATTTTGTTTAAAACATACATATATTCAAATAAATTGAAAATACCTACAGCTACAATATGTTTGCAAACCTAAAAAAATTATCATTCTCAAAAAAAGTTATTTGTTCCTTAGGTCCCAATAAAAGCGTACAGCGTATAATTTCTGTAAAAAAATTGAGAAATAAATACGCGTAACGCGATTATTGTATCTCGGATTTTTAAAATTTACAAATATTGACAAAATGTATAAAAATATTATTATAGGTTTTTCTTATATTTCTAATATTATGTTTTAAAAAATAACATTTATTTAAAATAATTTTTATTAAAAAATATCTTATATTCAAAATAAAATTTATATTCAAATTATGAAATTAAAAATATTTTTTGTAGGTACTAAATTAAATCATTCAAAAATAAAAACAAAATAAAATTTATATTCAAATTATGAAATTAAAAATATTTTTTGTAGGTACTAAATTAAATCATTCAAAAATATTTTTTGATAAATTAAATACTTTACGCGCGTATCGATTTACCGATAATGGATATAGACGGATATAGACAGACGTAGTGACGTACTGCCGTATAAAAATTGTACGTCGTATGTTTTGATTTCATTCTAATAATTAAAAAGTTTATTTCACATTTTCAACATCGAATAATGTTTTTTTATAATAAAAAAACTATTTTTAGTTTTACTTTGACAAAACGAAAGAATTTTGTACATCAAAAAGTGTACATGAAGATTAGATAGGCGTAGTTTGTAAATGGAACGCTAATTTTTGTTTCAGGAGTACATAATTGTCAGATTAATCGTCATATATATATTTGACATTTTAAAACTACCTGTCATTTGAGAAGTTAATTATATTTAATAATATTTAAATATTAATAAAGTGAAAAAATTAAGGTTTATTGCTGATATAAATATAAAGAATATTTTTTAAAATGGAAGGGGGTAAGTGCTTATTGGTTATCAAATAAAAAATATGATTTAACATAACCTACTTAAGAGAATTTTAATTAAAGCCATCGGCCGGAAAATATTTATATACTCTGTCATATACTCTTTTACAAGAGCTGGAGTAGCTGGCCATAGTTGAGAGTAAAAAAGAGTTTCTTCCTCATATTTATTTGTTTTAAGAAACTTATGAGTAATGGTTCATGACCATATATAGAAATATATTTTTGTCAATAAAAAACTTAGGAAAAATTTAATAAATAAACTAGACAAAAAGAAATAAAGTAAACTAAAGAATTCAGAATCATTTTTCGCATGCTTTTCAGAATTTTAGATAGGCATACATTTGTAGTAAAAATTTACCTATGTAGCTATTAAACTTAAAAATGGAATAAGGGTAGAGGAAAAATTTATTCTTTGATTTATTGAAAAACTTTTTTTTTATGCCATAAATCTTAAAATTGAGATTTAAAAAAAGACTTCGGTCAACTTGACTTCTATTTGTACTTCTGGCAGCTTCAATATAATATAATACTAAATACTAAACTTATGAATTATGATATGTTAAATTTTGTTGTACATATTATGTATTCATAAAGTTTTTTAATTAGGATACAGAATACGTACAGCATATGTAGTTCAAATCGTACTACAATATTTAGAAAAATGTACAGTTTGCTATATGAAAGACAGCATTAACTCGAATTTTGGGTCCTTGACTTCAATAAATATATGTATATGTTTAGAAATATGTATTTATTAGAATAATATTTATATGTATTTAGAATTTTAATTTAATTTAACTGTACCAATTTATCCTCTCTTTAAAGCGGCTTAAGCTATAGAAATAAAACTCAAAAATCGGTACTTAACAACGTTTTAATAATTAAGAAAAATTATAAATTATTTTTAAGCAAATTTAAAGCGCAAGAATTGTTGATAACACTGTTGGCATAATTTTTATTATGTATAGTCTAATATAATTTAAACAAAACGAATTTTATATGTTAACTTAAAAGTAAAAATAGCTCGAATTTCGAGCACAGGGCGATACTAGTTTATTATAATATTATTAATATATATTAATTATAATTTTCTCAAAACATTGAAATTATAAAAACTTTTTATATTCAAACAACAAAAAAAAAATTAATTATATTTTATATCAAACAATATTTTTAATTATATCAGAGAACCGTATTATTTTTTGAAAATGTGCTAAAAACATCAAAAAGTAGTATCCAAATGCACGAACACGATGGTCAGACTTACAATACAGAATCTAAAACATTTACAGAATCTAACGTTACTAACGAGCTAAGCTGTCCATCTGGTCCTATAGATTATGAATATACGAATAAACTTTCACGTCCGATATACTGCAATTTTAATCGAACGAATACGGAGGAAGTTAATCTTGCAATAAACTCATTAAAAAAAACTGCTGCTACAGGCTATGACAATATTTCCACAAAATTTATCAAAAAATTTTGCAATAATCTTTCATCGATTTTATAAACTATTGTATATAAACGAACTAAATTTAGTAAAGTAATTTAGTAATTTAGTAAAAACTATTCATTTGAATCATTTACTTTCCCAAACTCTCAAAAAACTGCTAGCATTAAGCTTATTTATAAAATAGTAATACTGCAAATCAAATTAATTACCGATATCAGTACTGAGTGTCTTTTCAAAAGTCTTCGAAATCATCATAATGATTCGATTTTTTAAGTAAAGAACAATATGGATTTGAAAAAAACTCTAACATCAGTGCTACATGTCTAAGTTTAACACACTTTACTTCACAAAACATCAATGAAAGTAAGTATGTTGCCTGCATTTTCTTAGACTTTTATTAAAACTTAAAAAACTGAATTTTAATTCAAATGGCATTAATTTTTTCTAAATTTATATATGTAAAAGACAACAGATTGTTGAGATAAAAAATTTTAAAAGTGGTCTAAAGGTAATTAGTAAAGGAATTCCGCAAGGTTCGTCTTCGGATCAGATTTCTGCAAAATATATATAAACGATATATCGTATCTGAAACTTAAGGGGAACATCCAGCTATATGCTGACGATATTGTTCTAAAATATCAAGCAATAAACGAGGAAGACTTAGAAAGAGATATTGATAACGATTTCAGAATTATCGCGTAGTGGTTGATCAAACATCGATTTTTACTAACATTAAAAAACAAAAATTTTATTATTCGATAATAAACAGTACAATAATACAAACTTTCAATTTAATAATGAAATTGTTGAAGTGGTAAAGAAAATTAGGTTTGATTCGACTCGAAAATTAAATGGCATGAACATGTAGAGTATATTCTGAAAAAGTAGCTCCATATATTTGTATTTTAAAAAGAATGCGAAAATATTTTGAGACTTATACGCTGTACATTATATATTCTTCTTATATTCTGTTGAACGTCAACTACTTAAACCCTATTTGGAACAACGTGCCGCAATACATATTAAATAAATGAAATATATGTCATAAAAAAGTTATTAAAACAATACACTCTCACTTAATGAGATACCTCACAAAATAATTATACAACTTTAGGTATATATTCTTCTACAATATTTGTAAAATAGAATTTTACATTACCGGCTTTAAAATCATTAGTAGCTATGTCAAACATAATTTTATATTAAGAAGAATGATAGACATGGCAAAATTCTAGAAATTGAAACCTTAGTCTATTTAAAACAAATAGTCAAAAAAAAATAAGTAATATAAAAAAAGAATTTAAATTATTTAAAATTAGAATTAGATTTAAGTATAATTTTATATAAATAAATATTATTTTATAGATTTATAAATTGTTTTTATTATGTAAAAATTATTAAGCCAGGCAGCTACGGCTAAGGCTTTAAAACAAAATAAAATTTCAATAAAAAAAAAAAAACAAATTAAAATTTTTACAATGTTTAAAGAATTGGTTCTACCGGAACGTTTAAATTAGCATTTTAATAATGTTATTTTTTTTGGTTCATTTAAACATTTTGATTTTTTAGCACATTTTCAAAAAATTTAAATAAAAATAATTTCAATCTGTCCGTCCGTCCGTATGTTTATAAATCTTTTACACCGCTTGAAATAGAGTAAACAAATTTTAACCACGAGTAGATATTACAAAAAAAATAATATCATAGAAGAACTTTTGCAGCCCCACCCGTTACGAAGCTACAACCCACCAAAGTTGGAAAAAACCCTATTTTTAAATTGTTATAACAAGAATTCTGTCAAGTCTATTTTCAATCTGAAAAGCAAAAGATTGCTGGTTTTATAAACGTTATAAATTTTTAAAAGCAAATGTTTAGGGTTGCCATACGGTACTAAAATTTACAATTATGTTAAACTCAATTTTTGCAAAATTTTTGGTCACACATATCTTCTAAACGGTTTAAGCTAAGGTCTTCAAATTTTTGGAAAAATTAGGTCCTCCGAAATTAGTAGGTGTCGGTTTTTTTTTGTTACGCCCCCTGTTTAGGCGCTATAAGTGATCGAAATTGAAATTTTGCTATTTTTAAACACCTGTAACTTGAATACCTGTTAAAATTGTTTTTTAGTAATAAACTAAATTGAAAGATCTCTAATTATATTTCAACATGTGTCAAAGGTTTTTCTTAATTTCGAAGGATGCCTAAGCTACAGCCCCCACAAATTGCACAAAAGCCTTATATGTAAATTAGTATAATAAGAGTTCTGTTAAATGCATTTTCAATCTAAAAACGGTATAAGAGAGCTGCTTTTATAGGCTTCACAAAAAATAAAAGGCTAAATGAATAGGATTGCCATATGGTACTAAAATTAACCATTAAGCAAAACTTAATTTTTGCAAAATTTTTGACCCCACATATATTCTAAACGGTTCTAGCTAGGGTCTTGAAATTTTGGGAGAAGTTAAACCTTCAGAAATTGCTAGGAGTCAGTTACAGGTTTTTTTTGTCACGTCCCCTATTTAGGAGCTATAAAGACTCGAAAATTGAAATTTTGCTATTTTTAAACAACTGTAACTTGAAAACCTGTTCAAATTTTTTTGTACAAATATACAAAAATCGAAGCTTTAGCATTATATTTCATCATATGTTAAAGGTTTTTCTAAAATTTAAAAGGGTTTATTTAAATTGAAGAAATTTTCTCTTAATTTTAACCATTTTTGCTTAGATAATAAAATTCTAGGTAAAATCCAAATTTTGGTGGAGATCACAATTGATTTCCGAGAACCGAAAAAAATGGAAGGGTGAGGACAGGAAGGGGGTGGGCAGATTGATCATGCAAAAGCAAACATAAAATTTTGTTAAGCAAAAATTTGGGAACCTTCTCCATTGAAGGGCTACTAGGACTTAATAATGAAAACTTTTATGGTTTTTATAAAACAGTAACTTATTCACCAGTGTAAGTTTTTCCAAAATTAAACGTTAATATTCAAGCTCCAACATTATATTTCGCACTTATTAACAGGTTTCCTTGAGTGCATTGGGGTTTATTCTAAGTATTTCACTATTAGTCATATAATTAATAAATTAATGAAATAAATTAAGAATGTACTTTTTAAGTACCATTGGTTTTTTTCCTCACTTGTTTTCTATCTTTTCAAACACTAAGAAAATTTGTTACATACCCGAACATTTCAATTAACATTTTAATAATATTTTTTTGAATACCCGTATGACTATATAGTCAAAGGGTATAATAAATTTGCCATTACGTTTGTGACACAGAGAAAGAGGGGGGTAGATATAAGCTGTCATCGATAATGTCATATGTCGGTTGACAACAATTGTATCTGACAGTCATCAACCGGCAATAATAATTATGCTAAAAGAACATTTGCATATAAACTTTTGCATACAACTTTTGCATACAACTGAATTGAACTAACTTTAGCAACAAATTAATGTTAGAATTTAGATGATAATTTGACGTTTTTTGAATGGTGCTGTTTTGAAATATGTAAAATAAATATAAAATGGCTAATCGTCAATTTAAAATTCAGTTGCTTCAAGAGCTTCTACAAACTAAAAAAAATAAACAAAAAAAGATAAAATACGAGGTTATAAAATTTTTAATTACAAACGCAAATGTAAGAAATAATATACTAAAAGTGAAAAGGTATATAAATGTCATAGAAAATTATGATCCTAAAACTTTTGAAAGCCATTTTCGTATGACTAAAGATGTATTTAATGTAAGTTAAATCTAATAAAAATAAAATTCTTCAAAAAGTTTACTAATTAGTATATTAAAATAAAATTGTAGAAATTAGAAAAGGAACTAATGCCACATTTAATTATAAAAAACAAAGGTCCTCCTAGTTCACCGTTAAGAGAGGCTTTATTTCTAACTTTGTGGATGTTAGCCAACAACAATTCATTTCGAGAAATTTCAGACCGTTTTAATAAATCACAAAGTACGAGTCAAATAATATTTTTTAACACCTGTGAACTGGTTTGTAAATTGAGTCATGATTTCATAAAATGGCCATATACAATTAATGAAGTAAATAAAACTGTGGCAAAATTCAATACTTTGCGAGGATCTGAAAGTTTTTCAAATGTTATAGCTTGTATTGATTGTAAACATATTGAAATAGAGTGCCCAAAAGCGTTAACAGATAGTTACCTAAACAGAAAATCATATTGTTCACAAATATTACAGGTACCTAATAAAATTCTATGACATAATGTAAATAATTTTATGTACTGTTCAATATCTATAGGCAACATGCAATAGTGACATGGTTTTTACGAATATTTTTTTTGGTTGGCCAGGACGTTCCCATGATGCCTATGTTTTTCAACATAGCGCTTTAAAGCAAAAAATTGAAAGCGGTGAAATTCATGTGCCCTTGGATGTTCATATCCTTGGAGATTCTGCATATCTATTGACTTCATACCTATTGGTACCATATAAAGATAATGGAAACCTGAATGAGAAACAAAAGCATTTTAACTACCGTCTAAGTTCTACTAGGGTCATCATAGAACAAGTGTTCGGTCTTTTAGTTAAAAAATTTAAAATATGTACTAAATAAACTGCACTTCAGAAAATTAGAAAAAAATAGAAAAGTAGTGATGGCATGTGTTATTTTACATAATTTCATCATTATGAAGGGTGAAAAAAATTTAGTTGAAAATGATATCCATGATACCCATAATGAAAATTTATTAACAATAAATAGACAAGAAAAAAGAGATTGTTTAAGTAATTTGCTATTTGCCTAAAAATATATCATTTAATAAAACAATTTCATTTTAAACATATTAACTTTTTTTATTCAAAACAAAACAAATTTTTTTATTCAAAACAAAAATAAAATTAAAGTGGCCAATTCACAGCCTTATGAAAAAACAAAAAATAAAATGATAGTGGCACATTCACAGCCTTATGTACATATGTATTGGAAAATAAAAAATAAAATGATAATGGCACATTTCTAGCCTAAGAAAATAAATTTTTGTGTTATACTTATAATTTACATTTCCAAATCAGACAAAAACAAAAATTAATTTAGAAATTGTTCTAGAAGTTCGATTTTTTTCATTTCGATTTCCATTAGATCTCGATGACGCTTTTGCTCGTTTGTTTCAATTTCTTTTAAAACAGTTATTACATCTACATCATTTTTTCTCCTTTTATTGACTGGCTCTACGGGTTCTTCAGAGCTCTCAACTCTATCCTCTTCGTTTAAAGAATCCAAAATTATATTGTTTGGCGGGGTTACAAAATGTTTGTTCCCATAAACGATATCAAAATCTTCGAAGTAAGACCAATTGCAACGACCTCTCCCTGTTTTTGTATTACGTTTTTTTATTCTTTTGTAACTGGTCATTAAGTTATTGAATTTCTTCTTTATTTCGTCTACAGAAAAAGGAAATTCCACATTTATTTTTATCATTTCTGCGTGTACTTTCCGCCACAGTGTATTTTTGGACTTTTTTCCATCGTTAAATCTGGCTTCAAAATCAAGCCGTACTGAAATTAGAAGTCTTATAAAATTTGTGGTCCAGTAATCGTTTCCTTCATTGTCTTCATTATCACTGCCATGTGCAGAACTATAATTTTTTTTTATATTTTTAAAAGAAATTTACACAATTCATTTACATTAAAATATTACCTATCCTCTTCAAAATTCATTTTGCAAAACAAACAAAAAGAAACAAACGAGAAAACTTGCGTTATGACTAGCACAAATTTCAAAATCAAACTACGCACTTGAAAATTTTTATTTACACATATGCTTAAAATTTACAGCATATGACTTGCATATGACATTATTAATTACGTGACATTTGTTTTTTGCATTATTAGGTACAGTGCAAATGTAGATAGCGCTGACAACATTAAAAGTTACAATGCTTTTGTCGACTGCAATATCGATTAAGATGCAAAAGTATTTTACGTGCATATGACATTATCGATTACACGTTAATTCACACAAAACGAATTTTATATGTTAACTTAAAAGCAAAAATAGCTCGAATTTCGAGCACAGGGCGATACTAGTTAATTATAAATAGGTACCTTTCAAAAGCTTTTTGGAAAATACAAGAAAATACAAGTCGTTACAAGCTTGTGTTCCTTAAACGCGTAAGTATTAAAACACTATAAATAAATGTTAGTAATATTAAAGAAATGGAGGTATTAGATCAGAGTTATAATTTATTACTAAGGTATACATATTTCCTCAATAAAAGTCACACATTAAAAATTTCTGTTGGATGTGAATGTAAAACGTTTGAAGCTTCATGCTTATTTCATTGTATTGGTAAAAGGGAGATTGTCTTAAAATATCAATGGAATAAATTTTATTATCAATTTAACGCAAAACTCGATATGCAGATGATAAAAGAAATAAAGGAGAGCTTACATCATGGGTTTAAGATCTGTGAATGGACAAAGCATAAGTATTAACAGAGAAGAAGCAGAACTGTTTTACAATTTAAACGATTTTATTCAAGCAGTGATGTGATGACACAGTATAAATATGCTGAGTTAAATGTATATTAATTAATATGTTGCAGAATATCTAAAATGATGCGATGAACAAAAAGTATTAAGGTTACAGAAAAAAATTTATATAACAATGCAGCGTTTTAATGTACAATGTAATTATTCAAGATTATTTTTTGAAATCCCTGTAATGTTAAAACAAAAAATTTGTAACAATCTCCATAAAAAAATAAAATAAATCACAATGAATAATATAACTAATTTTTATTTTTATTTATATAGTTATTTAAACAGACTAAAAATTATTTCTAAAAATATCTTCAAAGTAGTCAGGTTCCTGCTGATTATTTATACCCCAAATTTCATTAAACGGAACTCGTTTCTTATCTTCAGCATTTTCTTCTTCATCTTTTGATTCAACTATCTGAAAAGGAGGAATAAATTCCTCCGTTTCTGTTTAATCTTCGTCCTCAATGGCGGACGTAATTTCATTTTCCTGTATCTGGCATTGTGTATTTACACAGTCAATTTCATTAAACGGATATGTTGTAGAATCTGGCTGCATTCTATTGAGTTGATACTAACAGTAAAAATGGAAATGAAATAAAACTCGGAAATAAAATCTCATGTAGAAAAAGTATAAAAGCATATTAGACTCAAACAGACAATTAGTTTAAACCATTGTTTGGTCTATCAATTTATGTATAATAATAATTATTATCACATTACCTTTAATATTTTTTAAAACAAAATGTCAAAAGCTCAATGTCAAAATATCAATAGTGACTGAAATTCATAGACAGGCAAAACGTAAATTTCTTAGGAGAAAATTCAAACAAAAAGGTTTAAATGACACGTGGCAAATTGACTTAGTAGAAATGATACCATATGCAAAGTTTAATGAAGGTTATATGTTGACAGTCATAGACACTTTTTCCAAATATGCTGAACCTGTGAAAACAAAAAATGCTGAAAATGTTTTAAATGTCTAAAAATCAATTATTAGTAGAGCTAAAGTTATACCAAAAAACACTCACTCTGATCAGGGTAAGGAATATTTTAATTTACAATTTCAAAATTATATGAAAGAAAAATAAATCAATCATTATTGCTATTTAAATCCAGCCATTTTGGTCCATGGGTTCGGGGAGCTGCCATAGAACTTCTTTTTTTATATGAGTATTACTCTGTACCTATAACAGCTGCGTTTCTGAAATTTTGCCAAAAGTAGTTTAGTTTTATGACCAAAATTTCTGCAAAATTTGGTTGGTCCACTTCAGTGGGTTCGAGCAGCTGCCATACAATTTCTCTCCACCTAATGAAGCTGGGTGTCTGAATTTTACTCAAATTAGTTAAGTGTAATGGCCAATGTTTTTACAAAATGTGGTTGGTCTACTGTAGAGGGTTCAAGTAGCTGCCATACAACTCCTTCTTTTATATGAGTATTCCACCACACGGTTGATATAATGTATATGTTGAGGTCTTACGGGTATCCCAGAGTTGACACAATCTACCCTACTACACTTTTCCTCGTTTTACTTTAACCCTTTCAAGCTTACTGGTATCGTGAAAATACCACAGTTTAAAATTCAGTTTTAAACATGCTCAGTAATAATTTTTCAATTCCACAATTTTTTTTTAGTAATTCAATGCCATCTCTTGAATTGTAGTGGAAATAAAAAGTACTAAAATTCAAATTTGAAATAAAATTTTTTTTTTCTAACATCGCGAAAATTTTGCAAATGTTTAATATTTATTTTATAGTGAATTTTTTTATATTTGAACGATAATGGCAGGTAAGACTTCATGTTTTTTTAGTATTTGGGGATTATTTATCAATATTTTACAAAGATCAGATAGAAAAAATTATATTTCGGATTGTAAAAGACTAAAATATATGTGGTATCACAGACATACCACTAAGCACTTACTATATTTTATTGAAAGTTGAATATGTATAACAAAAATATTTTTATAGAAAAATCTAATTGGACATTTTCTGAATTTGAAATCTATATGAAATCTATAACGAAATGTTTGCGGAAATTCCCTCCGACAATGAATCAGTAATTGAAGATGATTGTTATGATGATGATGATGATATTACTGAAAATATTTTTGAAGATCCGGCGTGTGAAAATATGGTAATGGACGACGCGGAAGTTTATGAAAGGGAATTAAGTGATGATGATGACTTACCCATGACACAATGGGCAGAAAAACATAAAGATACCAATACTGATAATATGTTTGTGTGGGAAAAAGATATCCTTGGTTACATTGAACCGAAAAGTTTTACCGAAAATACTGGCCCCCAAAATATACCAAATGATGCTGAAATGCCAATTAATATATTTTATTGTTTGTTTCCAAACTCTTTGCTGCACCATATAGTTTTCCAAACGAACTTATATGCTACCCAAAAAGGGAAACCTTTTGTCCAAACTAATGTGTGTGAAATTAAAACTTTTATTGGCATAAACGTGTTGATGGGTATAAAAAAGTTACCAAGTTATCACGATTTCTGGTCAGTCCGAGAAGAACTTAGAGACCAGTACATTTCAAAACATATGCCTCGAACTCGTTTTGACTGGTTGCTTGGCAATCTTCATCTCAATGATAACGTCCTTGAGCCAAAAAAAAAATGAGCCAATGTATGATAAATTATATAAATTACGTCCAGTTATCAATAAGTTATCTGAAACTTTCGCAGCGCATTACAAACCAGAAAAATATATATCAATAGATGAATCGATGATAAAATTTAAGGGCCGATCATCTCTTCGGCAGTACATGCCCAAAAAACCTATAAAATGGGGTTACAAAGTTTGGTTGCGGGCAGATGAACTCTGCTACATAGATGAATTCCAAATATATACTGGGAAAATCGGAAATTTTGTTGAGAAAGGGTTAGGTCCTAGGGTAATTACTGATCTTACTCGATCCTTAGTAGGTAAGAACTATATGGTATACTTCGACAATTATTTTACCTCCATTGGACTTCTAAAAAAATTAAAAAGCGATAATATTTACGGATGCGGAACTATCAGAAAAGGAAGAAAAGGTATGCCTGTAGATTTTAAACCGGATAAAATGCTCAAACGAGGTGAATATAACTCTAGAGCATCTAATGAGGGATTGGTTTGTGTCAAATGGATGGACAAAAGAACTGTTTTTTTCGCAAGTAATTTTCATGATCCAAATTCTGTTGAGCATGTCCAGCGCAGAAATAAAGATGGGACAATTGAAGAATTACAGTGTCCAAAATTAGTAAAAGATTATACTAAGCACATGGGCTATGTCGATAAAGCCGATATGCTAAAAAGCACGTATGAAGTAGACAGAAAAAGTCAAAAATGGTGGCCTAGAATATTTTGGCATTTTATTGACTTGTCTATAGTGAATTCTAGTATTATATACAAGTGCAGAGCGGGAGGAAAAACAATGAATTTAAAGACTTTCCGGCTCGCCATTGCCACAGGCCTAATAGGTGCTGGATCGAACACTCCAAGACGAGGGCGTCCTTCAACTGTTAAGCCGTCCAACAACTTCAAACCGTACATTTGTTTAGAAAAAAGATATGATCAATCAGCCCATATGCCCATTTATGGAACATCAAGGCGATGTGGGCTTTGCAGTTCGGCTGCTCAACAACACAGAACACGTTGGTCATGTACGGTATGCGAAGTTGCACTTTGTCTATCTGACAAAAAAAATTGTTTTTTAAATTATCATACAAAAAATTAAGTACTATTTTTCATATTTTTTTTTTTGTTTTAACATATTGTATTTGCTTAGTGGTATCGTGGAGTAACCACCTCAAAACTCCACTTTTGAAATAAAATTAAAAAAAAAAATTTTGTGGTATTTGTATAGAAGCGTTTAATCAGCAAAAAAAAGTTTAAAAATTTTAAAAATGAAAAAGATGCCTTGAAAGGGTTAAAAAGGAAGTCAATTTCGCCCTACCAACACTATTGAACTCCTCTTTAACTTTATATGTGAGTTTTACTTATTTTCAATATAAATAAACAAAAATAATTAATGTTATCTTTGCTTTGGTTTTATATAATTGGCACATATAACATCTTTTAATTTTCATACATAAAATATTCTTAAAAAAAATATCTGCTCAAATACGAATTTATTGAATTAATAAAATTTTTTATGTAACACATATAATGTACTTTTAGTATTGGCGATATATTAGTAGTATTATGCCCCGCTAATACTACGCAAATATCTTGCAAAATTATCTATTAAATCTATGAATTATTTTTATGAGCGACAACCTCTTCTTCAGTTCAGTTTAAGGCCGTAAAAAATCAATTAATATTATGTTCCATTTTATTGATGGTTTTGAAGTAAAATTAGTAACATTTAAACGTGCTTTTACTTTGTTGAAAGAACATTTTTAAAAATATTTCATAAATGAGTCTATGAAAATAATATAAATTTTTATAGTCAAGTTATAGGTTACATACAAAACTATTTTATTAACAGATTTAAAAATTTCAAAAATTTGAACCGTTAATTAACTTTATTAAATATCCAGAGTAGAAGATTTGCTAACTATTAAAATTGTTAAAGTTGGGAATTCAGAAATGAAGTTGGCAAAGTTTCAATCTAGCTCTATTTGAAAGGAGAAATTTATAGAGTTTAGGTATAAAATAGAAAATAATGAAAACCAGGAAGAGTGTAGTAGAGAAGACAGTGTCAACTCTAGGATACGTCCGTATAATCGGAATATAAACATTGTATGATATTGTTAGATATTGGTAACACTTTGTACGTAATGTATACTATAAAAAGTCTCCTAATAATGTACAACTAATTAGAGTAGGACAAACACAATTACTATCAATAATATAAGTAGGTATTGTGACAATTTGTCCTGGAAAAAAATCATGCCATATCGCACCGCCCACCCATATCGCACGATATATTGAACTACATTTTAGATTAATAACCAAGTCCTCCGGAAATAGGGCACCTGAAAGTAGGTTAGCTCTTAATAAACAAGTTTGTTTACTTGGTTTAAAGTAATACGTGCACATGAAAAAGGAGTAAGAAAATATGTTTTTATGAAATTGGAAAAGTAAAATAAAAAACATTTAAGGATGTATATTAGGTAGAACTTATCTTTTGGATTAAAAAAAAAAGGCTAACCAGATTTCTACTTTTTAATTTTCTGATTAGGTACATACAATTTTTTTTTGTTTGTTTTGAAAGAACGCAAATATGAGTAACAAGAAGAATTTTAAGAAAACAAAAATATGGACGATTGCTTAAAAATTTATAATTTATTAAGATGCGTTTTGGTACAACCAATTTTTTGGTTTACAAAAAACAAAAAAAAATGTAGGTTAAAAAAAAAAAATATAGGATTAAAAAAAAAATTTGGAAAATCTTTAAGAGTAAACCAGTTTTTGTGTTTTAACAAATTATGTAATAATAATGTAATATGTAGTAACATTACCTGTTTATATTATTTGAGAATGATATGTAATAAAATAGAATGATTCAGAACATATATACTTACTGCTATGTCTGGTCTACAGATTATCCTGGGATTCTGAAACTTAAAAAAAAATTTTTGTTTTTTGCTAAAATAAAAATTATTTCTCTTCGATTTCTCGGAGGAAATTTTGAAATTTTTATATGTATTTTATATGGGATAAAAATTTCTCTTGCATTCCTCTTTGGCTGAGTACTATACTTAATTGTATTTTTATTTACATTTTTTTCTCTAGCACTCTTGTTTTAACAAACAAAAACTAAAAAACAGAAAATCTGAAATATGTCCATGTATGTCCATCCGTCTGTCCTTCCGTCCGTCATCACGATAACTCAAAAATTAAAGGAGCTAGGATTTTGAAATTTTAACAAATTTGTTTTTATGCAATAGCCGTCATCGCTATTGAAATCCAGCCATTTTAGTCCACGGGTTCGAGTACCTGCCATACAACTTCTTTTTTTGTATTAGCATTACTCTATACCAGTCCGGTGCAAACTTTTTTGACATTCGGGCCATTCTTACAACTTGGGTATAGCAATGGGCCGCATGAAATGCTATGACTAATAACATGAATTTAGAAAAATATATATAATATGTATATTTAAATTTAAATACAAAATTATTTTATTTTATTCATTAGCATGAAATTCCACAAGAAAATAATATCCAAAAATCTTAATTTTGTATATGGTTGGTATGGTTACAAATATTTTTTGTGGTTACTATTGCTAAGTTGCAAATTTTTTGTCTGTTTTAAATATTTTTTCCTAATGATAAAAAAATATATATAAATGTACCAAAAGTTAATGTTGATCTTGTGTTTTTTGTGAATAATGAATTGCAGTTTAATTAAAAAAATTGTAATTTTTAAGTTTCACATTTATATTTTTTAACAAGTACAAAATATCTGAGACGCAAAGAGATTTTGAAGTTGATCCGAGATTTTATACTTACACCTAAGGTTATACAATTTATGTTATATGTTAGAAATAGAAAACTTTACTCCGCGAAACGCACATAATTGTGGTTTTATGTTTATTTAATTTATATAAATTATATTTTGAAAAAAATTAAAAAAAAATATTATGAAATAGTATGAAAAAATATATTATTAAATGGGCCGCAGTTTGCACGGGTCTGCTCTATACTTATTAAAGCTGTGTGTCTGAAATTTTGTCAAAAGTAGTTTAGCTTTATGGCCAAAGTTTGCGCAAAATTTAGTTGTGGTAGTGCAGTGAGTTCGAGTAGCTGCAATACAACTTATTCTATTTTATAAGCATTACTCTACACCTTATGAAGCTGGGTGTCTGAAATTTTGCCAAAAGAAGTTTAGTGTAATGGCCAAAGTTACTGCTAAATTTGGTTGGTCTATTGCAGAGTGTTCGAGTAGCTGCCATACAACTCCTTCTTTTATGTAAACATTACTCTGTTCTCATTAAAGCTGGGTGTCTGAAATTTTGCGAAAAGTAGTCTAGTTTTATGGCAGTTTCTGCAAAATTTGGTTGGTCTACTGCCGAAAGTTCGAGTAACTGTCATACAACTCCTTCTTTTATACGAGCATTACACTACACCTAAGAAATTTTACCAAAAGTAATTATCCGGATGATATAATTTTTATATTACGGTCATACGGGCATCCCAGAGTTGACCCAGTCTATTCTACTACACTCTCCTTCGTTCTATATAAGATTTAAAGAACATGTTATTGAAATATTTATAGATATTAATCAATTTCTTACAATGTTGTTAAAATTTTTTATTTTATTTTATGTTTTTAAAAAAAAACCCTCAAATACAATACAATGTATTTTATTTAAAAAATAGTAAGGATAAATATTCTAATAATAGTACACTCCAAGTTATCAAGAGAAACATGACTAAAAAAATAATTTTAAACAAATTTATTAATCCAGTCTCTGAATATCTGCAACGATTTTCGACAGTGAAAATGTAACGTACATTAAACGGTTTAACATTTACGGTCGGAAAACAAAGTTTTTAATTAGGACAATACCGGTTAATAGAAATCCAATAGATTGGATTAAAGACGTCATCGAACAAAAAATTCAACATGTAACTAGAAAAGTAAGTCTCACGGGTATGATTGGGATAACGTTTTGTGGTGAAAGTTTTCAAGATCGTCCATTTCTCAACTTTAAGACCTTTGACTATATAGTCATACGGCTATAAAAATAAATATAAAGTTGGAAATTTTGTAAGAATAAGTAAATATAAAGGTTATTTCGAAAAAGGTACTGCTTCCTGTGTGTTCCCTTAATTTATGATCAATTCAAATGATGGTTCAGGTAACTCTCTTAGACCTCTAAAGGTTTAAAGGCTTATCATCAAAAGTAATAAAAATAGTAACTCAAGATTAATATAGAATGTTCCAATTGTGTACAACGGTTAACTAGTATTGAAAGTATGACGGGGACTGCATATGGGCGAAATCGTACCATGGTTTCGGATTCTGGAACCTTTGGATAGTTCAAATGCCTAACAAACATGTATCTTCAAAACACCAAAACTCAGAAACTAATTACGCTATTTTGATGAAATTTATATTCTACGTTACTAGTAATGAAAGTACCATGGGGATTGGTTCTGGTCGAGTTCGGATTCAAAAAGCTTTTGATCGAATTGATGTCAAACTAGTATAATTTCGAGGATAGAACTTTATATTTGGGACACAGGTGTTTCTTCTTATTTGTTTTGTGTACACGAAATTTTCGATGAATTGGAATAGCAGTTTGCGTACTACTCCCAAGACCGTAAAGCATAATATATTCGAAATAAATAAAACTAAAAAAATCAGATTTGATACTCTATTTCCTATTTCCGTTTTATTTCACACTTTTATATTTTTAAAAGGCTAAGGGTTTTACTATAATTAATTGAAGATTTAAGCTCACTCGTCAAAGTTTGTTTGATTCACTAGTATTACTTAATATTGTAAGAAGTTCATCTATTTTTGGAATTGTTTGCTGCGACAAAGAAGCTTTTTGTTTGTCAGACGTTCTGCTAAAAGATGCATTAAGGGACTCTTATTCCTTTGCTATCTCGGTAAATGATGCCGAATTACATTTGATTGTGTAATTACATTTTTATGCGAGTCCTGCATATTCAGTTTTAATTTCATTTTGATGCTTGAATGAAAATCCAAGCATGACTCACATACAAAATATTGAGCGAGAAATGCCGAGTACCAGCCTGCTCTGGGGGCATTTAAACAAACTCCCATGGAAACGTTTTTTACAGAAACTGTTACATTTTACAGATTCAGTTTTAGAATGGTTTTTTTTTTTTTTTTTTTTTTGCGAAGGTTGATGGAAAACATCGAAAGCCGTCCAGAATCACTGTACGGGGTTAACCTGGGGAGTGTTGGACTTTAACCAACTAAAACCTCCCATCTTTTTTTAAAACCAAACTTGGTGTGGACCTTAAATACAAATGTATTGTTTGGTTTTTACGATTGGGATTGGGAAGGAAATTAGGATTAGGATTTAGGAGTTTGAATTATGATGGATAAAGGAATTAATTTAAAGGAAAGTCATGAAGATGCATGTTAATGTTCTTCTTAAACTTTATTGGATCGTACATATACAAACTACCAACTTTGGGAAACACATTACATGGTAACTGATTCCATAATCGCGATGTGGGCACAACAAACGAATTTCCATAAGCCGTGTTTCGCCATCTTACTAATTCAACAGTGTAGGGGTGAGCATCTGTCGCACTCCTTGTTTCACGCTGAAAAACTTTTAGGGGAGGCATTAATTGTTTGATTTCATTGGAACAGGTGTTCGTCCCTACGAGGTATCTATAAAACAGAGTTAGTGACCAACCGGTTCGCCGATGGTTAAGTGGAGTGAGCGATGAGGTAACACTGGGATCATTTATAAGACGGATAGCTCTATTTTGCACTTTATCGAGATAGCCCAGTGCGGTTTGGGGGGCTCCAGCCCAAATATGTGCATTATACTCCATTTTTGGTCTAATGTAAGTTTTATAGATTTTTAGAAGATCAGGTGCAGTAAAGTAAGTTTTACAGCGAAACAAGAAACCTAAACATTTAGCTGCATCCTTAGCTATACCAAAAATGTGGTTTGACTAGGTCAATTTTTGGTTTAACCCGATACCCAGAACGTTTAGGTCTGTTGTGTGCTGCAAAGGTATACCCTGAAATGACAAGCTGGGGATAAATATTGCAATTTTCCGCGAGATAAAACAGCATTGGGTCTTTTGTGTGCTGAAATCAACATGGTTACACTCTCCCTTTCACTTACACTTTCTTTAGAATCCGACACAATTCTGTTATTTTTATCAACAAGTGGGGGAAAAGAGGAATCGCTTACATCCTCCTTTAACCCCTTTGTAAAAGTCCAAAAGGACTTGCTGTTCTTTGGCATGTGGAGCAACCTACGTTTTATGCTTTGGTTGAATAAGAACTTTTTTTTGTTGATAACTCTCTAGCATCTATTTCTGGCCACTATATAGTTGGCCTTGTCAGACTCCGACCGATTGTCTTGGTAACGTTTAAAAGCCTCCTCCTTATTATGAATTGCTTTACTACAAATGCGATTGAACCATGCATTCGGTTTTCGTTGAATACTTCTCATGGAGTGAGGTATGAACAACCTCATTCCAAGCAAGATGGTTTCACTGATCGCATTTGCAGCAAAGTTAACATTCTTGTTGCGAAAAAAAAAAGTTGTTTAAACCTTCCCAGTTGGCACGATTATAATTCCATACCCGTTTTTTGGGAGGAGTCTTTCTATTGATCACTGTGTTAATATGGAAGCTTGTTTTCACTAAACAATGGTCGGAGCCCCCCAGGGGACAACCTACTGAAACCACATATTTTTCAGGATGTGTAGTCAGAAACAGATCCAAGAGGTAACCTTCTTGATCAGCATGGTCAGGGACCGTGCTGATCAAGAAATTTTTTTTTTGTTTTTTGGTTTCAGTTATTTTATTAAAAAATTAGTTGGTTAACTTCTTTTGTTTTTTGTTTATTAAGTAATAGCACTTTAAATTTAGATCAATGTTAATTTAAAACAAGTAAAGAAACAGTCAGTCGGTGCAACCGACTTAGAAATACCCTACACCTATTTGGTTCAAATTTAAGGACATATCCATAAGTCATTTTAACACCATAGAAGCTGTTATTAATTTGATCGTAAGACATAGCTAACCAAATTAACTGTATAATACTAAAAACATTTTCTAATTACCCTATCTATTAAAAAATACTACAAATTCTTACTAATTTATCTATTTAAAAATATTAAATAACAAACAAACTTGAAATAAATGAAAATATATTTATTCCAATTCAATTACAAAATGAAAAAATTCTAATTATTAAATTTTGTGATAAAAAGATAATCAAAGCATAATATATTTAATAATCCAAATTTTTAAAAATTGCAATTATTTTAAATGGTTAGTTTATATACCTAATAGAAAAGCTTATAAACGCAAAATATGCAATAAATGTATTTCTAAAATACAATTAAAAATTTACACCTTTTCATATAATTCATTTAAATATAAAAATAAATTTTACATAAATGCAGCAAGTACCTTTGAACATAGCTGAACCACTACAATTAAGTCTAGATTTCGGAGACACATAGGACATAGGAAATATATTCTTTGGCTTCGAAATTAAACTCGACCACAACCAATTCCCATGTTACTTTCATTACTAGTAACCTACTGTTAAATTTCATCAAAATACCGGCATTATTTTTTGAGTTATGGTGTTTGTAAGATATATGTTTGTTAGTCCTTGAACTTTTCAAGGGTTCCAGGACCCGAAATTATGGTACGATTTCGCCCATATGCAGTCCCGTCATACTTTCAATACTAGTTAACCCTTGTACACAATTGGAACGCTCTATCTTAATTTTAAGTTACTAGTTTTATTAATTTCGATGATAAGCTTTTACACATTGGGGGGTCTAAGAGAGGTTCTGAACCACCACTCCAATTGATCGCAAATTAGGGGGGCACGCAAGAAATAGTAAAGAACACCCTGGTGGCAAATTGGAAGCTTCTTCATTTGTTTCAAGTTACTATCTTTATTAATTTCGAAAATATGCTTTAAGGGCCTAAGAACTGAGTGGCTGGTCCCCGATCCACTACTCCAATGGGGCCCAAATTTCAAAGACACTTACGAAATAGGAAGGGACACCCTGATACCAAATTTGGAGGTTCTATCTTCATTGGTTTCGGAATTATGCTCGTTTGGCCTAAATTCGATCAAAAGGTTCTAAGTTCCGAACCCATTGTCCAATCCTCACCGTACGTAATCACCGCCGTAATTTCGCTGCCAATAACCTACAGCACAAATTTCATGAAGATAGCCTTATTAGTTGTTGAGTTATCGTGATTTTTTATATATGTTCCTTAGCCCTGACATCGATTAAAAGGTCCGGAATCCGAACCGTTGGGCTGATTTCGCCCTTATATAGTCCGCGCTGTACTTATAGTACTAGTTAACCCTTGTACACAATTTGAACGGTCTATCCTAATTTTAAGTAACTATTTTTAGTAATTTCGATTATAAGCCTTTAAAACTTGGGAGGTCTGAGAGGGGTACAGAACCACCACTCCAATTGATCCCAAATTAGGGGAACACGCAAGAGATAGTAAAGAACACCCTTGTGGCAAATTGGAAGCTTCTACATTTTTTCAAGTTGTTATCTTTATTAATTTTAAAGATATGCTTTAAGGTCTTCGGAAATGTGTGGCTGGTCCCCGACCCACTACTCCAATGGGACCCAAATTCACAAGACATTTAGGAAATAGGAAGGGACACCCTGATACTAAATTTGGAGGTTCTATCTTCATTGGTTTCGGAATTATGCTCGTTTGGCCTAAATTCGATCAAAAAGTTCTAGGTTCCGAACCCATGGTCCAATCCCGACCTTACGCAATTCCCGAAGTAGTTTCATTACTAGTAACCTACAGCACAAATTTGATGAAGATAGCGTCATTAGTTGTTGAGTTATCGTGATTTTTTATATTTGTTCGTTAGCCCTGAAACCAATTAAAAGGTCGAGAATCCGAACCCATGGGCCGATTTCGCCCATATGCAATCCCCGCCGTACTTTCAGTCCTAGTAACCTACAGTTAAAATTTCATCAAGATAGCTCCATTATTTTTTGAGTTATCGTGCCTACGGACGGACGGACGGACGGACATGGCTATATCGACTAAGGCGGTCACGCTGATCACAAATATATATACTTTTCCATATCTAGCTCGCTTCCTTTAGGTGGTTACAAACACCATACCAAAGTTAATATACCCCTTTACCTATTCTATTGAAACTACTGCGGCAATTGCGCACGGTGAGGATTGGAGAATGGGTTCGGAACTTAGAACTTTTTGATCGAATTTAGGCCAAACGAGCATAATTCCGTAACCAATGAAGATAGAGCCTCCAAATTTGGTATCAGAATGTCGCTTTCGATTTCCTTAGTCTCCTTGAAGTTTGAGCCCAATTGGAGTAGTGGGTGGGGACCAGCCACTCAGTTCCGAGGACCTTAAAGCATATTTTTGCAATTAATAAAGATAATAACTTGAAACAAAAGTAGAAGCTTCAAATTTGGCAACACCCATGTGCTTTACTATTTCCTGCGTGTCCCTCTAATTTTGGATCAATTGGAGTGGTGGTTCAGCACCTTTCTTAGACCCACCAATGTGTAAAAGCTTACCATCGAAATTAATAAAACTAGTAACTTAAAATTAAGATAACACGTTCCAATAGTGTACAAGAGTTAACTTGTATTGAAAATATGACGGGGACTGCATATGGGCGAAATCGTACCATGGTTTCGAGTTTTTGAAACCCTTGAAAAGCTCAAGGGCTAACAAACATATATCTTAAAACACCATAACTCAGAAAATAATGCCGCTATTTTGATGAAATTTAAACTCTAGGTTACTAGTAATGAAAGTACCATGGGAATTAGTTCTGGTCGAGTTTAATTTCGAAGCCAAAGAATATATTTCCTATTTCCTATGTGTCTCCGAAATTTTGACATAATTGTAGTGGTTCAGCGATGTTCAAAGGTACTTGCTGCATTTATGTAAAATTTATTTTTATATTTAAATGAATTATATGATAAGGTCTAAATTTGTATATGTATTTTAGAAATACATTTATTGCATATTTTGCGTTTATAAGCTTTTCTAATAGGTACATAAACAAGCCATTTAAAATAATTGCAATTTTGAAAAATTTTAATTATTTATTAGCTTTTTATCACAAAATTTAATAATTCAAATTTTTTCATTTAGTAATTGAATTGGAATAAATATATTTTCATTTATTTCAAGTTTTTTTGTTTTAATATTTTTAAATAGATAAATTAGTAAGAATTTGTAATATTTTTTAAGAGATAGTGTAATTAGAAAATGTTTTTAGTATTATAAAGTTAATTTGGTTAGCTATGTCTTACGATCAAATTAATAACAGCTCTTATGGTGTTAAAATGACTTATGGATATGTCCTTAAATTTGAACCAAATAGGTGTAGGGTATTTCTTAGTCGGTTGCACCGACTGACTGTTTCTTTACTTGTTTATATGTTATTTTAGATCGTTAGCCCTTAGAATGATTAAAAGGTCCAGAATCCGAACCCGTCGGCCGATTTCGGCCATATGCAATCCCCGCCGTTCTTTAAGTCCTAGTAACCTACAGTTAAAATTTCATTAGTCGTTTAGTTATTGTGCCGACGGACGGACGGACGGACATGACTATATCGACTCAGGAAGTCGCGCTGACAACCAATATATATACTTTTCCATATCTAGCTCGCTTCTATTACTTGGTTATAATCAACATACCAAAGTTAATTTACGCTTTTCCTATTTCATAAGTGTAGGGTAAAATCAAGCACATCTGGTATTTTATTGGAATCAATTTACCAGGTTGTTGGACTGTTGGATGAGTTGTATTCACAGGATGCTAATTTAATAGCATTTAGGAGTTCATTTCCCTTTTTGGGTGTTATTAGTCGACAACCCCATGCTGTATGTTTAACGTTAAAGTCACCGGCAATAATAATTCGTGATGCTGGTTTAATATTTCCATATACTGTTTCTTATCAGTTTTGTGAGAAGGTGAACAATATACTGCTGCAATGTACTGCTTTATTCTTAAGGTGCAGGTTTATTTATATTCCCACCCTCGTTAGTTTCTTTGTCTACATGCTTCCTTTCTTTTGCTTTCTTTGCCTGTGATGGACTGTTATCTTGGATGATTTCAGGTGAATTTTCCATTTTTCTTTGAATGTTTTTGTGGTTGATTTCTTTATCTAGATGTTTTTCATTTGTAAAATATTCATATTTCTCGTTTTTCGGATCTTTAGAAAACCAAATATTTTGGTTGTTAAGTTTTGTAATTTGTTTATTTAAGTTTCGAACTGCTTGATTTAAATTAATTTTTGCTTTTTTTTCACTTTGCCACTTTTCATATATTAATTTAATGTCTTGTTGAGGTTTTGGTGTGCTTTCTTCGTTTGTTTATTAGTTTGCACTGTAGTTGTTCCTGACTTCCTCACCTCAGGTGGAGTTCTAACCGTCAGCTTGCACCTATTGCTAGAATCTGCTTGTGATTTCCAAATAGTATAAACTTTAACATCAGCCTGGTAACTCACCGATGAACTGGGTGGTCGAATGTTATATACCCGTGGGAGCCCTGTTGCTCGCTCCCTACGTACTGGTTCTGGGTTTCTGAATCTCTGTCCCGTTAGTTTAATATCTTTTTCTGACATCTTCACTTTGTCACGTGTACCCCTGCCAGTAGGCCTTACATGGTTCTATTGGCTGGGCTTACTGAACCAACGTGTTTTGAAAAGGTCGCTATTACTCCCCCTCCTCCTTTTTATCCGCACTTGGGACCGTCAATGACAGAGTTGACAAATACCGAAGTTACAATACAGTTAAGATAGAAAATATAGTTATGAAATAAAAACTCTTACGATCATTAAACCACAAATTGAATTTGTGCATATGAATAATAAATTAAGTAATGCTGAAATAATAGAGAAACTTAAAAACAAAGCTCGTTTATGGAAATGTGTGATATTAAAGTAGTAAAACCTTACGAGTTGAACAAATATAACAAAGTAACATATAACGTAATTAATTGAAGATGATAAAGACATTTTCCCAAAAAATCTTGGAAACGAAACTTGCAAAATTATGTATAGAATGGGAAAGATGCAAGGTGTTTCATAGTATAAATATACAAAGGTGCTATAACTTTAATGTAAATTAAAGCCATTAACGCTTAAGATTAGATTTATATCACGAAATTTAATAATTAAAATTTTTCACAATTGAAATTAATTTTAATTCTTAGCATCTAATAGAAAAGCTTATACGCAAAATATGCAATAAATGTATTTCTAAAATACAGTTACAAATTTACACCTTTTCATATAATTCATTTAAATATAAAAATAAATTTTACATAAATGCAGCAAGTACCTTTGAACATAGCTGAACCACTACAATTAAGTTTAAATTTCAGGGACACATAGGAAATAGGAAATATATTCTTTGGCTTAGAAATAATACTCGTTCGGCCTCAAATCGATCAAAAGCTTCTGGAATCCGAACTCATTAACCAAACTCGACCAGAACCAATTCCAATGGTACTTTCATTACTAGTAACCTAGAGTTTAAATTTCATCAAAATAGCGGCATTATTTTTTGAGTTATGGTATTTTTAAGATATATGTTTGTTAGCCCTTGAACTTTTCAAGGGTTCCAGAACCCGAAATTATGGTACGATTTCGCCCATATGCAGTCCCCGTCATACTTTCAATACTAGTTAACCCTTGTACACAATTGGAAGGTTCTATCTTAATTTTAAGTTAATATTTTTATTAATTTCGATGATGCTTTTAAACCTTCGGGGGTGTAAGAGGGGTACTGAACCACCATTCTGATTGATCCAAAATTAGGAGAACGCGCAGGAAATAGTAAAGAGCACCCATGTACCAAATTTGAAACGTCTAAATTTGTTTGAAGTTATCGTGATTTATTATATAGGTTCGTTAGCCCTTAGACTGATTAAAAGGTCCAGAATCCGAACCCTTGGGGTGATTTCGCCCACATGCAGTACGCGCTATACTTTAAATACCAGTTAACCCTTGTACAAAAGTGGAACGTTATAAGTATATTAATTTTAAGTTACTATTTTTATTAATTTCATTTATAAGCTTTTAAACCTTGGGAGGTCTAAGAGGGGTACTGAACCACCACTCCAATCGATCCTAAATTAGGGGGACACACAAGAAATAGTAGCTTTAATAATTCAAATTTTTTAACTTTTGTAATAGAATCGAAATAAATATATTTTCATTTATTTCAAGTTTTTCTGTTTTTTAATATTTTTAAATAGATAAATTAGTAAGAACTTGGAATATTTTTGAATAGATAAAGTAATTAGAAAATGTTTTATTAAGTTAATTTTGTTAGCCATGTCTTAAGAACAAACTAATAAAATCTTTTATGGTTTTAAAATGACTTATTAACTTCCCTTTAAATTTTGACTGTTTCTTTACTTGTTAATAATTTCGATTATAAGCTTTTAAAACTTAAGAGGTCTAAGAGGAATACTGAATTGATCCACTCCAATTGATCCCAAATTAGGGGGACACGCAAGGTAAAGTAAAGGATAGTAAAGAACACCCTTGTGCCAAATTTGAAGGTTCTACATTTTTTTAAGTTGTTATCTTTATTAATTTTAAAGATATGCTTTATGGTCTTCGGAAATGTATGGCTGGTCCCCGACCCACTACTCCAATGGGGCCCAAATTTCAAAGACATTAAGGAAATAGGGAGGGACACCCTGATACAAAATTTGGAGGTTCTATCTTCTTTGGTTTCTGAATTATGCTCGTTTGGTCTAAATTCGATCAAAAAGTTCTAGGTTCCGAACCCATGGTCCAATCCCGAACCTACGCAATCCCCGAAGTAGTTTCATTACTAGTAACCTACAGCACAAATTTGATGAAGAAAGCGTCATTAGTTGTTGAGTTATTGTGATTTTTTATATATGATCGTTAGCCCTTCGATCGATTAAAAGGTCCAGAATCCGAACCAATGGGCCGATTTCGCCCATATACAATCCCCGCCGTACTTTCAGTCCTAGTAACTTCCAGTTAAAATTTCATCAAGATAGCTCCATTATTTTTTGAGTTATCGTGCCTGCGGACGGACATGGATATCGACTCAGGAGGTCACGCTGATCACAAATATATATACTTTTCCATATCTAGCTCGCTTCCTTTAGGTGGTTACAAACACCATATCAAAGTTAATATACCCTTTTACCTATTCTATAGGTGTAGGGTATAAAAAGCACCATAATAACAAATTTAAAGCTTCTATATTTGTTTCAAGTTACTATATTTATTAATTTCGAAACCAAAGAAGATAGAACCTTAAAATTAGGCGCAAAGATGTTTCCTATTATTTGCTTTGTGTCCGTAATATTTTGGATCGAGGTTGGCGTACCACGATCACTACTCCCAAGACCTTAAAGCATGTATTCGAAATTAATAAAGATATTACCTTAAAATAAATATAGAACCTATAAATTTGGTATAACGCTGTTTCTTTTATTTCCTTAGTGTCCCCGAAATTTAGACCTAATTGTATTGGTGGTTCGGGTGCCAAATTTAATACACTATTTGCTGTTTCCGTTCTTATTTAATACTTTTATATTTTTAAAAACTAAGAATTTTACTATAAAACATATTATGTATTATCTATCTATCTATATATATAAAAATGAAAGTTTGTTTGTTTGTTTGTTTGTTTGTTTGTTTGTTTGTTTGTTTGTAGCGAATAGACTCCTAAACTGCCCAGCCGATTTTCATGAAAATTTGTATATAGAGGTTTTTGGGTTCGGAAGGAAATCGTGGCCCAAAAATTTTGCTCTAACGGACCGCCAAGTTGGGGCTGTGGTGCAAGTATTTAAACTTCTTTGTTCTAAAATGAAAACGGTTTGACCGATTGACTTCAAATTTTGTATACGTGATGATCTTTGAGAATTGAGTAGACACTATTAAGAATTTTGGAATTTGTTAACCCATGTCGGGCCGACGGGTGGTCTAAAAAAATTTTGGGTCTAAATTTTGTCCGATTTTACGAAATTCTGCTTTGGCATAAAAGAAAGCCCCAAAAAAAATTTTGTTGAGTTCCATTAACTCATTGCGGCCCAACAGCTTTTTATAGGTTTTTTCAATACTTTACTCTAAATTCGAAACTGTTTGACCAATTGACTTCAAATTTTGCATACGTGATGCTCCTTGAGAATTGAGTTGACACTATTAAAATTTTTGGAATTTGTTAACCCATGTCGGGCCGACGGGTGGTCAAAAAAAATGTTGGTCCAAATGTTGTACGATTTTACGAAATTCTGCTTTGGCTTAAAAGAAAGCCCCAAAAAAAATTTTGGTAAGTTCCATTAATCCATTGCGGCCCAACAGCTTTTTATAGGTTTTTTCAATACTTTACTCTAAGTTCGAAACTGTTTGACCAATTGACTTCAAATTTTGTATACGTGATGCTCCTTAAGAATTGAGTTGACACTATTAAAATTTTTGGAATTTGTTAACCCATGTCGGGCCGACGGTTGGTCAAAAAAAATTTTTGGCTCCAAACTTCTGCTTTGGCTTTCAAGAAAGCCCCAAAATAAATTTTGTTAAGTTCCATTAACCCATTGCGGCCCAACAGATTTTTATAAAGTTTTTGGTTATTTTACTCTAAATTAGAAACGATTTGACCGGTTGACCTCAAATTTTATATGTGTGAAGCAACTTGAAAATGGAGTTAAGCCTGTTAACAGTCGGTCCTACGATTAGTCAAAAAATTTTTTTTGGAAGTAAATTACGTTAAATTTTGGAAAGTAGTTTGTACTGCTTTGAATTACAGAAAGTTTCAAAAATTACTAGAATAATCCTAGAAAAATCTTTTTAAAAACATTGCTTTCATACATATTAAAATTTACATGTGTAAACCGTGTGTAATTTGTGTGTTAACTTTTTGCTGTATTATCAACTTCAATTTAACCATTAAGAGGCGCAGCAACGCGCACCGGGTATTAGCTAGTATTTTATAAATTACAAACAAATTATTTTTTTACAAATATGAATTTATATTGTTTGAATTATTACCAAAGGTAATATATAATTAAGAATTTGTGTGCGAAACTTAAGTTGTGTTCAAAGGTACTTGCTGCATTTATGTAGAAATTATTTTTATATTTAAATGAATTATATGAAAAGTTCTAAATTTGTCATTGTATTCAAGAAATACATTTATTGCATATTTTGGATTTATAAGCTTTTCTAATTGGTACATATACTAAGAATTCATTTTTTCAATTAAAATAAAAAGCTAATAAAATTTTTCCAATTTTGTAACTGAATGTATTCAACATTTATTTCAAGTTTTTTAGCTTTTGAATATTTTTAAATAGATAAATTATTAGGAATTTTTAATATTTTTGGATAGATAAAATAATTAGAAAATGTTTTAAGTATTATAAAGTTAATTTGGTTAGATAGGTCTTACGATCAAACTAATAAAAGCTCTGTCGTAATTTTTAGTAGTAACTGTTTTATATAACTGAACTGTTTTCGGAACTGTGTGGTTGGCTCCGATCTACCTTCCATTGGTCCCGAATTTCAAGGGCACTAACAAAACAGGAAGAGGCACCCCAATTTGGAGGATCTATCTTCATTGGTTTAGTAACCTACAGCACAAGTTTCGTGAAGGTAGTGTTATTAGTTGTTCAGTTATCATGATGTTTTATATATGTTCGTTAACCCTTAAATTGATTAAAAGGTTCAGAATCCGAATCCATCTGCCGATTTCGCCCATATGCATTCCCCGTCGTTTTTTAAGTCCGTAACCTACAATTTTATCAAGATAGCTCAATTACTTTTTGAGTTATCGTGTCTATGGACGGATGGACATGGCTGTATCGACTCAGGAGGCCACACTGATCACAAATACATATACTTTTACATATATAGCTCGCTTTCTTTAGGTGGTTGCAAACACCATACCAAAGTTAATATACCTTTTTCCTATTTCATAGGTGCGGGGTATAACAAAAGACCATGAAATAAAAGTATTTATAACTTAAAATTACAAAATTAAAGATTGAAAACTTTTTTTACAATTCAATCAAATGTGACACACATGCAGCAATCACTCCTCTCCAGGTTTATTAAATTTTGCGTTACTGCATTTAATGCTGAATTATTTAGTACCTTTAATTAATTATTTCAATTTTAAATAGTGTTTTAGTAAATTTTTAATAGTGTAATATTTTTATTTGATCAATAACAAAAAATCTGGTTTGATTTAATTTATAGATTTATAGGATTACTATTTTCTTTTCCTTAAAATATATGGATTATTGGGATTAGAATTTATATTAATGATATGGAAATAACTTCTGTTATAAATAAGTATAATAATCATAATTCTCCTTTTATCTGTAATTCTAAATTTCATTAAAACCAAGTTATTTGAAAGAAATATTAATTTGTGATAATATATACGAGTATACATATGGCGGTTTATATAATGTGATGGCTTTTAATGTAAACTAAAAGGAACTAAAAACATTAATGCTTTGATTAGCTTTCTTCAAAGTTTCTATCTTTTTTAATTTTGAAGATATGCTTGTTAGATCTTAGGAGATACCTGAACCAATACCCCTACATTTCAGGAACATGAGGAAAAAAAACCCTTCTATCAATTTTGAAAGTCTTATCGTTATTAATTTCGAAGATAAGCTTTTAAATTTTGGGAGGTTTAAGAGAGGCACCTAAACCACCATTCCAATTAAGTCTAAATTTCGGGGACACGAAGGAAATAAGAAAGAACACCATTATACCAAATTTAACGCTTCAATATTTATTACAAATTACTATCTTTATTAATTTCGAAAATATGCTAAAGATCTTGGGAGTAGTGGGGTTGTACCCGAACCACTAGTTCAATTGGTCGTAAATTTCAAGGGCACAAAGAAAATAAGAAGAACACCTGTGCCTCAAGTTTTAAGGGTCTATCTTCATTGGTTTCGAAATTATGCTCGTTTGGCCCAATTCGATCTCAAGCTTCTAGAATTCGAACCTATTGTCTGATCTTTTCCATAAGAAATCCCCGCGGTACTTCCATTACAAGTAACTTAGAAATCAAATTTCATCCAAATTTCAAATTTTTTTAGCACATTTTTAAAAGATTTTGTAAAAATGTGTCTATATAGTTTCACTCCCTCCGTTCTTCCGTATGTTTACAAAAACTGTTACATCGTTTGAAGTAGAGATAAGAAATTTTATGTAGGTAATGCAAAAAAAAAAATAGTTTCATAGAGGAACTTTTTCTGTAGCCCCAACCGTTAAAGAGCAACAGCTCCCCTAAACCCGAAAAAGTCTTTTACAAAAATTTTTATAACAAGAGTTCTGAGCTTTTAAAATTTTTGATGCTAATTTTTTTGGTACCACATATCTTCTGAATAGTTCAAGCTAGAGACTTGAAATTTTAGAAGAAGTTAGATAAATGTTAGATGTTTGCCCAATGTTTTTTTAGTGATATACAAAATTTAAAGCATATGTTCATATGTTTTTCTTAAATTTAAAAGGGGTTCTTTAAATTGAACAAGTGTCTTTCAGTTTTAACCATCGACGGACGGAGAGAGTGAAACTATATAGTAAAATTCTAAGTAAAACTCAAAATTTTGGTGGAATATACAATTTAATTTCTAGAAACTAAAAAAATGGAGAGGGGGGGTTAGTGAGGTTAGATCGTCCAGAAATTTGGCAACCTTCCCCATTGAGGGGCTATTAGGACTTAAAAATTTACTGTTTTTATAAGTAAGCAGCAACTTAGTCACTAGTGTATATATTTCCTAAATTAAACCTTTTCATTGAGGCTTCAACATTATATTTCGATAAAATACTCAGTACGAAACATTATGTAATTTTGAAAATGTGATTTTAAAAATTTTTTTTTTTTTTTTATTATTTGTTTGTATATATGCGCTGCCGTACGTAATCCGTGGCGTGGTTTCGTTAATTGTAATCTACAGCTCAAATTTCATAAAGGTAGCGCTATTAGTTGTTGAGTTATCGTGATTTTTTATATATGTTCGTTAGTCCTTAGAACAAAGCTTGAAATCAGGTACAAGGGTGTTCTTTACTATTTTCTGCATGTCTTCCTAATTTATGATAAATTAGAGTTGTGGTTCAGATATCTCTCTTAGACCTCCCAAAGATTTAAAGCTTATCATCGAAATTAATAAAATTAGTCACTTAAACTTAAGATAGGACGTTATAATAGTGTAAAAGGGTTAACTAGTATTGAAACTACAGCGGATACTTCGTATTGGCGAAATCAAACCATGGGTTCGGATTCTAGAAGCTTTTGATCGAATTGGAGTTAATATACCCTTTTCCTATTTCATAGGTGTAGGGTATAATAAGGATAACTCAAGAACTAATAACGCTACCTTCATGAAATTTGTGCTGTAGGTCACTAGTAATGTGACTAAGGCGGGGATTGCGTGCGGTTGAGATCAGACCATGGGTTCGGATCCTAGAACTTTTTGATCGAATTTAGACCCAACAAGCATAATTCCGAAAACAATGAAGATAGAATCTTCAAATTTGGTATCAGTGTGCGCCTTCCTGTGTCCTTAGATTCATTGAAATTTGGGACCAAAAACACCATAACTCAAAAACTAATTACGCTATTTTGATTAAATCTAAATTCTAGGCTATTAGTAATGAAAGTAACATGGGAATTGATTCTGGTCGAGTTCGGACAATGAGTTCGGATTCTAGAAGCTTTTGATCGAATTGAGGCGAATCGAGTATAATTTCGAAACCAAAGAAGATAGAACCTTATATTTGGGGCACAGGTGTTTCCTCTTATTTGTTTTGTGTACGTAAAAATTTTGGATGAATTGGAATAGCGGTTTGTGTATCACCCCCACTACTCAGAGGACGTTAAAACATATATTCGAAATTAATAAAGATAGAAATTTCAAATTTGATACACTATTTCCGTTCTTATTGAACACTTTTATATTTTTAAAAGGCTAAGAATTTTACTATAAAACATATTATGTATTATATTTTATAAATTAAAAAGAAAATATTTTTTTTTAATAAACGACGAAATTTTTTTTTTTGTTTAATTTTTATTATATTACATCTATATTTTGTTGAATTATTACCATGGGCAATATATAATTAAGAAATTGTGTATGGTACTTAAGTTGAAAAAATTATTTTTATATTTAAATGAATTATATGAAGAGTTCTAAATTTATCATTGTATTTTAAAAAAACATTTATTGCAAATTTTAATCATTAAATTTTGTGATAAAAAACTAATGAAAGCATCAATGGCGTTTTAATTAACATTAAAAACAATTAAAAAATATAAACTTTTATATTTATATTATTACAAATTAGTATTTCTTTCGAATAACTTTAAGTATAATTATATAAAACATTAAAAAATATGTAGATTTAAGAGAATAAGAGAATAAATTTAAAAATTATTTAAAATTGAAATAATTAAATTGAAAAGAAGTTGCAAGTGTGAAAGTTTTTTGAATTGGATAAAAAGTTTTAAAAATGTAATTTTGTGCATTTTATGAATACATTTTTTCAAGTTTTTTTGTTTGTTAATATTTTTATATAGATAAATTAGTAAGATTTTTAATATTTTTGAATTGATAAAATAATTACAAAATGTTTTTAATTACAGAAATATGTTAAGTAATTGGATCAGAAATGAAAAATAAATCGAATTAGGTATGTATGTCCGTCCCGTGAAGCTGGGTGTCTAAAATTTTGCCATAGATAATTCAGTGTCATAACAAAGTGATTTAGAAAAAAAATGGATTTTAATTTCAATTAAATTAGTAACTTTTTAACTTAAGGAGCAGCAAAAACATTGTTTTTATGTTTTATTATTTGTGTATTTCATACTATTTTTATTTTTGATAAATTTCTTTTGAAGTTTTAAAGTTTGTTTTTATATATATTTGTTTAAAAATTTAATTTATAAAACTTAAAGTTTTATAAAAAAAAAGGATTACTTCTTTTACAATTTGTAAATCCTTTTTTTAATTTACAACTTCAGAATAAGTAAACTATCCAAAACAGAGATCAAAGAGGCAATAAAGAGGCTAAACCAACCAAAGCACCAGGTGATAATGATGTCCCGGCTGAAATTATAAAAGTAGATATAGAAACATCAGCCGAGTTACTAGAACCTCACATTACAATAGCATGGGATGAGGGTAGATTACCGGCCACATGGTAAAATGGAATAATCGTCAAACTTCCTAAGAAAGGTGACCTTTCCAATTGCGATAACTGGAGAGGTATAATAGGGCTAAACACAATATACAAAATTATGGCAACAATAGTAGAAACAAGGCTACATGAATTAAAGAATCAATTAAGAGATGAACAAGCAGGTTTCTTCCCACATAGAAGCTGTATAGACCAGGTCAATGCGCTTGGAATCATCATTGAACAATCAAAAGAATGGCGAGATTCACTTTATCTGGTTTCCATCGATTTCAAGAGAGCCTTTGATTATATACGGAGAAAAGCCATAAGAAAAGCACTTAAAATCGAAATTTACCCGAAAAGTTTCTTTCGAGTTTGCGTAAAATTCACCTTAACATATGGAAGTGAAACTGAATTAGTTACGAACAACATTGCACAAATGTCTTGGAATCATATGCAGAGGATACTGGCCCAACACAATAAGCAATAATGACCTAGAAAAACTGGCCAAAGTAGAACCAATCGGGCAAGAAATCAAAAGTAAAAAGTCGAGGTGGATAGGACAGATACTTAGAAAGCCGCAAAAAAGCATAACAAGCGAAGCACTAGATTGGAACCCACAAGGAACCCACAAGGAACCAGAGGACGAGGCCACCCCAAAAAAAACAAAAAATCTTAATATCTTAATTAATATAAATTTTTGAAACCAAAATTAAATTTAAAAATTATGCTCTAATTTTTGCTTTCAAAAATTTTTAATATACTTTTTTAGAGATAATTTGAACTTTTCAGCATTTTTGTAATTCCTTATTTATTCAGGTAAATTGTTATATAATTTAACTGTACTATTTTTTAGACTATTGTGTTTAACGTGAACTTTTTAGCTTTGAGAATATTTAATTCAAATTTCTTCCTTGTGTTATAATTATGTATTTCGTTTCGTTTATTTAGTATCCAATTTGACTTTAGTTTTTTGTTTACAAGATTAAGTATATTTACACTTTTCGAAGTAGATTAATTACTTAATATCTAATTCTGCTGTCACCATATATAGATTTTTTGAGCTATATCACATATCCATCTTATATAAGATTGTCAGTGCTTAATTCATTATTGTACCAATTTAGATTTAGATGAAAACTTGAGCAATGGCTCCAGCGCATAAAGTTATATGAAATTTTGGATAAAATATATCTATTATAGATGAGTTTAGCTACTTTTTTATTTATTTATTTATTTATTTGAACCAAAACAAGGTATTTACAAAAAAATTCTTAAAACTAAAACTTATAATTAACATGAAATTTGATTACATAGCCAAAAAAATTTTAAATACATTAAGAATCAAAAGTATAATTATTTGTTTATTTGTAGAAAATGCATACAAAGCAAAAACACAGTTGAAATTAAATTTATGAATACTAACTGTATTAACTAACTGTATAAAATAAGCATTAAGAAAGTCATATACAAAAGTATTATTGTAAGATTTGGTAAAAAGAGGTATAGCAGTGGAAAATTCGAAGATGATTGCGTTATGATGCGGAGTGTTTGTAAAAAGGTTTTCTGAATCATCAGCGAGCTTTACCACCACTTTATCATATGCATTCGTGAATGCAAGATCTAACCACTTGTAATAATTATTCGGAAAGCTGATAATTTGTTGTAAATCATTACCATAAAATACATTAATTAGATCGAAATCTATTTCGTCCTGAAAGTTGATTGGTAGTAACAAATTATCAGATTCGTCAACAATAAAAGATACAGAAGGACGGTTAAAGTCCCCTAAAATTATAATTGAATCATCCTCATTCATATTTGATATAACCTGCTGGTATATCTTGAAAAATTCCGAATAAGAGGAATTGTCAGAATTAGGAGGAAAGTAAACAATACCCAGGTATAAAAAATTATTACCTAAGTTAACTTTAATAAATTGGTGATCAAAAGAGTGGTAAGTCCTAGTGATTAATGCCACACTAGATAAGGTATTGTTTACTGCAAGTAGTACACCACCACCACGGGAACAATTTGTAGCAAGATAATCCCGATCTTTTCTATAAATCGACCAAGTACTGTCCAAAATTTCTTCATTAACAAAGGAATCGTTTAACCATGTTTCAGTGATAGCAATAATATTAAATTCACATGACTTAGCATCAATATATAATTTCTTAAGCTTTCCCCTCATACCACTGCAATTGTGGTAGAATAATTTCAGTTTATTAGAGGAACTAACGCTATTTTTATTTTTGATACTATGGTTAGACAGTGTGACTAAATTGGAATTAGTGTAAGAATCGACGTAGAATTTTGAATTTAAATAGTTATTTTCTGCTCGGCCGAAAAAACTTATTATAATTTTCACGAGATTGGTACAAGTGATTGTAGTAATTGCTATTGCAATGACTACGAAAAGCATTAAGATTTTCTTCTACCTGTTTGGAAGTGAAACCAATTTTAATGTGATACTTAAAATAAAGGTCATATAATTCCTTGCAATTAGATGGTAACCCTTCATTATGTATCAACACAAGTAAATTTGTTCTTGTTTTACCCTCAATTACGCGATTATTTTTGTCATCATGTAAAAATGCAAGAAATAGACTCGCATAATTTAGAATTTTTTCATCTCTAAATCTGGAAAGTGCGTAGGTACAGTCTTCTGTTAGAGATTTCTGAGTCATTCTTACAATTGGAGGTAACAGAGGGTTTAACGAGAAATTAGCTTTAAGGTTATTATTATTAATATTATTTTTAGTATTAGAAATAACATTATTAACATTATTATTATTATTATTATTATTATTATTATTATTAGTAGTAGCAATATCATTATTAACATTATTATTATTATTATTATTATTATTATTAATAGTATTAGTATTATCATTATTAATATTAATATTATTACTGTTATTATTGTCATTATTATTATTGTTATTATTAATATTATTATTATTATTACTATTATTATTATTGTTATTATTATTATTATTATTATTATTATTATTATTGTTATTATTATTATTATTAATAGTATTAGTATTATCATTATTAATATTAATATTATTACTATTATGATTGTCATTATTATTATTAATATTATTATGATTATTCTCATTGTTATTATTATTATTATTATTATTAGCATTCTTAATAATATTAAAAGAAGCTGGCTTTAAAGTTTCTCCTCTAGTAAAGTTTTTGTATTTAGAACTATTAGTTGTTGTGTTTTGACTAGGATGTGTTTTTTTTGTATGATTGTTGAAAGGAACGGCAAACGGATTTAAAAGAAGTGTTTTCTGTTTAGTAGAAAGTTTATTATTGTGTTTTAAAATTGTGTTGGAAGTGTTTTTATTGTCTATGAATTTTTTTATTATAGTGCCTTTTTTCCATTTTTTGTAATTCATTATTACACAAATTTTGGATTCGGGTACCATAACTTTAAAAGACCTATATTTAGGTTTAAATCTAAGATTTTTAGGAGTAATATTAGTTATGTGTATTTCATTATTATTTAACTTAAATGTATTTTTTAGAAACTTACTGAGGTAACTAGGAGTTGTTGATGCAGCCAATTTTGTAAAGAATAATGAATGCAAAACCATTTTGCATTCGTTTATAACCTTAGTTGATTTGAGCCTTTGTATTGTACTTACTTCCTTGTCAAGAGGTAGTGTAAAACGAATTTTTTTGGCTACTAGTTTTGTAGAAGAAGGAGTAGGTAAAGATGATGATGATGATGATGTTGGTGATCTTGATGATGTTGATGTTGATGATGTTGATGTTGATGATGTCGAAGTTGAGTTAGAACTCTTCTTAATCTTTTGATAATCATTACTATTGGAGTTACACTATTTTTAATTTGTTTTATGTGCTTATCCCATTTTAGTTTTTAATCAATAGTGACTCCCAAATATTTTACATCATGTGCTCTTACTAATGACTGATTGTTAATTTTGATGTTAATCTCATCACAGCTTCTCAGATAAGGCCTAAAAATCATGTAACTGGTTCTTTTTATATTCTTAATTAGTTCATCTGCTTTCAGTCAAACACAACATTTTTCAAAGTACTCAAACATCATCAAATGCTTTAGTTAAATCTACAAAGATTACTGCTACATATTTTGCTTCATCAAGTGCTTCTTGTATTCCTCAAATATTGCACTAACACCTAATTCAGTCCTATTATTTTTTAAAAAGCCATACTGATTGCTGTCAAACCCAATTGTTTTGTTTATAAAGCTTCTTATTCCCATACCAATTTGGTAAACTGGGGTTATTATAGCTTCTTTCAAGCAGTTGGGAAATATATCCACTGATAAATTTTTGTTTACTATATTTGACAATCCTTTAATCCGTTTAAAGTCTAACGAACATATAAAAAAAATCAGGATAACTAAACAACTAGTGACGCTATCTTTACTTTTGATGCTGTAGGTTACCAACAATAAAATTAATGAGCATAATTCCGAAACCAATGAAGATAGAACCTTCGAATTCGCTATCAGAGTGTTTCTTCCTATTCTTTTAGTGCCCCTTAAATTGGGACCAACTGGAGTTGTAGGTCATGGACCCACACGAAATTAATAAAAATAATAACTTGAAACAAATGAAGAACTTTCAAATTTAGCAACAAGGGTATTCTTTACAATTCTTCCTAATTTATGATCAATTGGAGTGGTGGTTCAGAAACCTCTCTTAGACCTCCCAAGGTTTAAAAGCTTATCATCGAAATTAATAAAATTAGTAACTTAAAACAATTAAGATAGAAAGTTCCAACTGTGTGCAAGGGCTAAATAGCTTTGAAAGTACGGCGGGAACCGCATATAGGCGAAAGGGGACGATGGTTTCGGGTTCTAGAACCTTTGATCAGTTCAAAGACTAGTGAACATATATTCAAAAAACACGATAACTTAAAAACTAATGACGCTATTTTGATGAAATTTAAAATCCAGGTTACTATTAATGAAAGGACCGTCGCGATTGCTTATGGTTGAGATCGGACAATGGGTTCGGGTTCTAAAAGCTTTTGATCGAATTAAGGCCAAAAGGACATAATTTCGAAACCAAAGAAGATACAATCTTGACATTTGGGGAATAAGCGTTTTTTTCTTTGCTTTGCGTCCGTAAAATTTTGAATGAATTGGAATAGTGGTTTTGCATACTCCCTACTACAAAAACCTTAAAGCATATATTCAAAATTAATAGAGACAGAACTTGAAATGAATATAGAAGCTTTAAATTTGGTATAACGTTGTTTTTCCCTATTTCCTTTGTGTCCCCGAAATTTAGAAATAATTGTAGTAGTGGTTCAGGAACATCCTAAGAAATCCCAAAATTATGAAATCTCAAATTAACAACCAAAATACACGGGTGTTCTTTCCTATATCTGTTCTTATTTAACACTTTTATATTTTTAAAAGGGTAAGAATTTTACTATAAAACATTTTATTTATTATATTTTATTAATTAAACCCAAAATATTTTTTTAATAAACGATTAAATTTCTTTTTGTTAATTAATTATTATTATATCATATATTTTATTGAATTATTACCATAGGTAATATATAATTAAGAAATTGTGTATGATACTTAAGTTATTTTGAAAGGTACTTGTTGCATGTATGTACATTTTATTTTTATTTTTAAATGAATTATATGAAAAGTTCCAAATTTGTCATTGTAATTTAGAAATATATTTATTGCATATTTTGCATTTTTAAACTTTTCTAATAGGTACATTAACTAAGAATTGAAATTAATTTCAATTTACAAAAATTTGAATTATTATATTTTGTGATAAAAAGTAAATCAAAGCATTTATGTTTTTAATTTACATTAAAAACCATCATATTATATAAACCTTTAGATATATATTACCACAAATTAATATTTAATTCGAACAACTTTGAGTTTAATGAAAATTAGTGACACAGCTAACAGAAGCACTATGATTGCAATTTTTATTTATAACAGAAGTGCTCAAAATTTTTCATGATAAATATTACAGAAAAGAATTAACCAATTCTAATCGCGATATTTCAATCTGAAATTAATCTTTTCCATTCCTGTAACCTGGATAAGGAAAACTAAATAGGATTCCTATAAATCTATAAATTAAATCAAACCAGAATTTTTCAAATTAAAAGAATTAAAATATTAAAACTTGCATCATGTATGTAGGATTGAAAACCAGCAGTGGCAGAATGTACTTATATTTACCACTGTAAAGGTATATTCACCACTGTAAAGTTATATTCACCACTGTCTTTTCTTTTTTTCTTTTAGATTCGTTAAAAATATTTAAAAAGTTCGCTTAAAAGAATTTTTTTCAGCAGATTAGTGAAAAATAAATTAAACATAATTAAAAATAAATTAAAGTTAATTTATAAGCAATTTAAAAAATTCAAATGATTATAAAAATTAGATAATTAATAAGTAAATAACATAATTAAATAATAATAAATTACATTGAATAAAAATAAATTAAAAAAATAATTGGAATAAAGAAATTGTAATACAAAAAATTACGTTTATTTATTTCTTAATTCCACAAATGGGGGCTCAACCGGGATTTTGAACAAAAGATCACGAGCACGTGCTTCAGACCAAAATGTTTAGCTGATTTTTTATACCCTACACCTATAGAATAGGTAAAGGGGTATATTAACTTTGGTATGGTGTTTGTAACCACCTAAAGGAAGCGAGCTAGATATGGAAAAGTATATATATTTGTGATCAGCGTGACCGCCTTAGTCGATATAGCCATGTCCGTCCGTCCGTCCGTAGGCACGATAACTCAAAAAATAATGGAGCTATCTTGATGAAATTTTAACTGTAGGCTACTAGGACTGAAAGTACGGCGGGGATTGCATATGGGCGAAATCGGCCCATGGGTTCGGATTCTGGACCTTTTAATCGGTTTCAGGGCTAACGAACAAATATAAAAAATCACGATAACTCAACAACTAATGAAGCTATCTTCATCAAATTTGTGCTGTAGGTTACTAATAATGAAACTACTTCGGGAATTGCGTAAGGTCGGGATTGGACCATGGGTTCGGAACCTAGAACTTTTTGATCGAATTTAGGCCAAACGAGCATAATTCCGAAACCAATTAAGATAGAACCTCCAAATTTAGTATCAGGGTGTCCCTTCCTATTTCCTAAGTGTCTTGTGAATTTGGGTCCCATTGGAGTAGTGGGTCGGGGACCAGCCACACATTTCCGAAGACCTTAAAGCATATCTTTAAAATTAATAAAGATAACAACTTGAAAAAATGTAGAAGCTTCCAATTTGCCACAAGGGTGTTCTTTACTATCTCTTGCGTGTTCCCCTAATTTGGGATCAATTGGAGTGGTGGTTCTGTACCCCTCTCAGACCTCCCAAGTTTTAAAGGCTTATAATCGAAATTACTAAAAATAGTTACTTAAAATTAGGATAGACCGTTCAAATTGTGTGCAAGGGTTAACTAGTACTATAAGTACAGCGCGGACTATATAAGGGCGAAATCAGCCCAACGGTTCGGATTCCGGACCTTTTAATCGATGTCAGGGCTAAGGAACATATATAAAAAATCACGATAACTCAACAACTAATGAGGCTATCTTCATGAAATTTGTGCTGTAGGTTATTGGCAGCGAAACTACGGCGGTGATTACGTACGGTGAGGATTGGACAATGGGTTCGGAACTTAGAACTTTTTGATCGAATTTAGGCCAAACGAGCATAATTCCGAAACCAATGAAGATAGAACCTCCAAATTTGGTATCAGGGTGTCCTTTCCTATTTCGTAAGTGTCTTTGAAATTTGGGCCCCATTGGAGTAGTGGATCGGGGACCAGCCACTCAGTTCTTAGGCCCTTAAAGCATATTTTCGAAATTAATAAAGATAGTAACTTGAAACAAATGTAGAAGCTTCCAATTTGACACAAGGGTGTTCTTTACTATTTCTTGCGTGCCCCCCTAATTTGGGATCAATTGGAGTGGTGGTTCAGAACCTCTCTTAGACCCCCCAATGTGTAAAAGCTTATCATCGAAATTAATAAAACTAGTAACTTAAAATTAAGATAGAGCGTTCCAATTGTGTACAAGGGTTAACTAATATTGAAAGTATGACGGGACTGCATATGGGCGAAATCGTACCATAATTTCGGGTCCTGGAACCCTTGAAAAGTTCAAGGACTAACAAACATATATCTTACAAACACCATAACTCAAAAAATAATGCCGGTATTTTGATGAAATTTAACAGTAGGTTACTAGTAATGAAAGTACCATGGGAATTGGTTGTGGTCGAGTTTAATTTCGAAGCCAAAGAATATATTTCCTATGTCCTATGTGTCTCCGAAATCTAGACTTAATTGTAGTGGTTCAGCTATGTTCAAAGGTACTTGCTGCATTTATGTAAAATTTATTTTTATATTTAAATGAATTATATGAAAAGGTGTAAATTTTTAATTGTATTTTAGAAATACATTTATTGCATATTTTGCGTTTATAAGCTTTTCTATTAGGTATATAAACTAACCATTTAAAATAATTGCAATTTTGAAAAATTTGGATTATTAAATATATTATGCTTTGATTATCTTTTTATCACAAAATTTAATAATTAGAATTTTTTCATTTTGTAATTGAATTGGAATAAATATATTTTTATTTATTTCAAGTTTATTTGTTTTTTAATATTTTTAAATAGATAAATTAGTAAGAATTTGTTGTATTTTTTAATAGATAGGGTAATTAGAAAATGTTTTTAGTATTATACAGTTAATTTGGTTAGCTATGTCTTACGATCAAATTAATAACAGCTTCTATGGTGTTAAAATGACTTATGGATATGTCATTAAATTTGAACCAAATAGGTGTAGGGTATTTCTAAGTCGGTTGCACCGACTGACTGTTTCTTTACTTGTTTTTAGTTAAAATTGTTGGTGCCAACATTTCATATAAGGAACACCACAGACAAAGTATTACCATAAAAGAAACTATATTACAATGTAAGGAAAATCTGATAAATGGGACTTAAATTTTATTTATCTGTAATTTTTAAAATAAATAAAATTCATAAAACAATTTTTATTTTATTTTTTTTTTCTTTTTCCTTATTTATTTAATTTCTTTTAATACAATGTATTATGTCGTCTTGTTGTTTTTACCAGCCTGACTTTTTTTACATATATTTTTTTTTAACATTCATTAAAAAACGAGCCAGATACAAATTGCTAAATTAACATTATGTTGCAATATATTTTTGCAATAATTTTTGGTCAATAATGTTTAGCGATTTGTGTCAGCAAAATTCTAACTATTATTTCTTTTTTGTTTGTTTCTACATACATAACATACTTAATACATAATAGCTTTATACATAACTTATAATTATTTTCTTTTACATAACTTTATACTAATACATAACTTCTTCCTCCTTTAGTTTAAAATTCTCCTGAATTTTCTTTTTATATAAAATTTTTGATAACAAAGATATTATATTAGTATCTTTAGTAAAACATTAATTCAAATATAAATTCAATTTTTTGACTAATTAATACATTATTTTGTTTTTTATATTTTAACCACAATAGTACAAAAACTATGCTTATGATTAGAATTACAAATATTATTATACTTATGAAGCTATACGAAACAATTTTATGATATTTTAATTCATTGATTTCTTTAATATTTTCTATATTTTCAAAGCTTAAATTTTTCTCAAATGTAATATTTGAATCTTTATTTGGCAAATAATACTTTGCTTGTATAGTTTTAATTTGATTGGACAATCTTTGTTTAAAAATATCTATTTGACAATTATAAAAGTTTATTAAATAATTCTTATTTAAAATAATATCTCTATTATCGCAATTGTGAATTAAATTTTCATTTTTAGCATTTTTTAATTAATATTATTTCTTCATCTAAAATTTCCATACTTGTCTTATTATTAAATCTTAACTTACAATTATTATGAAAAATACAGTTTTTTGAAACTTTTAAATCTTTTTGTAATACATCTTCTTCATATAAATAAGTTTTGTTTTCGATTTTTACAATATATTCATTAGTTTCGTCTATTTCATAGTTATCTATATTAGGTAATGGTGTTATTAGTATTAAATTGGTTAGAATATAATTTTGCGGTATTTAAAGAGCAAACACCAAGGAATCATTTTTATATTCTTAGTGACTAAATGTAAATTGTAGAATCAGCTAATTTCGTAAAAGTAACACTTAAAAAAAAGTAAGTAGAAATATTATTGTATAATTATGTTGCGAAAGGTCAGTATAATAATAATTGGGTTATGTTATATGAATGCAAAATATAATTTTAATTGTAATTTCATTTTAAAGTTTTAAAGAGAAAAAAAATTCAATTATTGGAAACTATTATTGTTATTATTATCGTTACCTAATGCATAGAATTTATATGGTCGTTATATGTTAGAGTAGTGAATGTTATTTAATTTCAGTCTTTTATATTTTGGTTGTTCTTTATGTCTAACAGCTTTATAATTTTTCACGAAACCTGTTGTTCTCTGTTCGTCATACAATTCTCTTTCTTTATTAAATTTTTCAATTCTATTTGTTTTTGCTAAAACTAAATTTTCTTTAATTTTGTCTAAATCTACTTTTCTGTTTTGAACTTCTGTAGGAATGTTTTTGATTGTTCAGTGAAACCTTTCATTATAATATCTGACAGATTTTTGTATTAATTGTTTTACAGACATATTTTGATTTAAAAATTTAAAAATTCTAAACTTTTCAGCTATGGAATTGTGGAGTCTCTCTGTATCACTATTTCCTGTATGATTATTTGGTTCAGTGAGATGTAGGCTAATTCCTTCATCTTGCAAAAATTGTTTTATTCGTATAGTTTTAAATTCATTATCAGTTACTATTTTTCTTGGTTTTCCTAATTTGGTAAAATGGTCTTCTAATTGTTCTATTAGCGTTAAATGATTTTTGTCTGTTAGAAAATAAGCTGCTCCAAATTTGGAGAATTTATTTATCACTGTAAAAAAATTTGTTTTCATAATTGTTTATGTATCTATATGTATTATATCATTAATATTAGTAGGGGTTAAACTATATTTGAATTTAGATTTAATTGGATTCCTGTCATATTTTACTTCTTGGCAAACTTCACACTGATTTATAACAATTTGAACTAATTCTAATAACTTTTGAAAATAGATTTTATATTTTATTTGATTATAAGTTTCCTGAATACCTGAGTGGCAGCTTTCTTTTGTATGATATAAAGAAATTTGTTTTACCACTTCTACTTCAGTTTTAACTCTGTTAGCTCGATAAGAACATTTTATAAATTTCAATTGACTATTATTGGAGAACATTTCTAGTAATTTTTCTTGAACTATTATATCTATTATCTGAAATTTCGGAAAATATGCCTACTTTTCCTTTTTGAGGTATGTTTTTAAATATTTCTGTTAGTCTACCAAAGTCGTATTCCGCTATATAAATAATGGTTCTTCCAGAAATTATTTCTTTTTCTACAGTTTTATTATTTGTTATTAATAATTGAGTTCTATATTTATTAACAATTTCCTCTTTAATTAGTATATGATTTAGTAGTTCTTCTTGAGCGGAATGAATTGTTGCCATTGTAATATTTTTATTTTCATTCTCTATGTTCAATATGTTAAAATCAGATTCACTGTCAGTTGTCAAAATTATTTCATTATTTTTCTCTTCCAGTTTAATATTTTCATTTGGTTCTATTCTGCTAAGAAAATCTGCGACTTTATTTTCCCTTCCCTTTAGGTATTCAATATCAAATTGATATTCACCTAGTTTTAGTATCCATCTTTGATTATTAGGAGATAAGTCTTTTCCTTTATATTTGGCATGCAAAAACTTTATAGGTTGATGATCTGTATAAATTTTAAATTTATTTCCACAAAGATATTGTCTGAAGTAATTAACAGACCAAACTATGGCTAAAAATTCTTTATCAGTTGCCGAATAATTTTTCTCATGGTTGTTAAGAGTTCGAGATGCAAAGCATACAGGGTGACCTTCTTGCGAAAGAACGGCTCCTATTGAATAGTTGGAAGCATCTGTTGTTAAAGTAAAAGATTTGTCAAAATTGCGATATCTTAAAACAGGATGCGAAATTATAAGGTTCTTAAGTTTTTCAAAAGCTGCTATATAATTGCGATCTTTGGCATTGATTCTAGTATTCTTTTTTAAATATTTCGTAATTGGTTGAGCTACTTTAGCGTAATCTCTAACGAACTTACGATAATATCCGGTCAATCCTATAAAACTTTTAATTTGTCTTTCTGTTCTGGGTAACACTAAATTGTTAATTGCATCGATTTTATTTGGATTTGGTTTAAGACAATTTTCAGTCAATATATGACCTAAGAATTTGATCTCTTTTTTCAAAAAATTACATTTATCTATTTGTATTTTCAATTGCTTTTCTTCTAAAATTTTAAATATAGTTGTTATTGCTTTTAGGTGTTCTTTTAAGCTGGTAATGAATATGAGAATATCATCAAGATAAACAAGACATATTTTATTTATGTGATCCCTCAGAATTTCATTCATCAGCCTTTGAAATATGGCTGGGGCATTTTTTAACCCGAAAGGCATTCTATTAAATTCATATAGGCCATGAAATGTGACAAATGCAGTTTTTTTTTTATCTGCTTCTTTAATTTCTATTTGGTGGTATCCTTTTACCAAATCTATAGTTGTGAAATATTGGGCTCCTCCCAATTTATCTAATATTGAACCGATCTTGGGCAGAGCATATTTGTCATCCACCGTAACGTCATTTAGCCTTCTGTTCTTCTGTCCTTCAATTCTAAATTTCTTTTTACCTGAATTGTCAGATTTTTTGGGTACCTACTACGATTAATGGACTAGAATATCTTGAGTTACTTTTTCTTGTAATTCCCTGTTCTTCCATTTCCCTAATTTGGTTTCTAACTTCTTCGTCATGTTTGGGTGGGTACCTATACAACTTGGAATTTATAGTCTGTTCTGTTGTGGTGACAATTTCATGTTTAATTTCAGCTGTTTTGGTTTATTTTGTCACCTTCCTTAAAAAATTAATTACTGAACCTATTAACCAATTTTTTAACTTCTGTCAACTCTTCTGAATTTAAATGAATTAATTTTAATAAATTTATATTAGGATCCACAGTTTCTAGGGTATGAATTTCGTTAAACAAGTAGGGCATATTTACAAAATTCATATTTTATCCATTTAAATTAATATTTCCCATTTCAAAATCTATTATGCTATCAAGGTTTTTTAATAAATCTGAACCTATTATAAATTGGTACTTTCTGTTTGGCAATTCTTTGCTTTCCATCTTATTAAAGCATCAGATGGAGCTTTTGTCTCTTTTGGAGCTGAAGTATGTCCTTCTTCATTGATACTGCCTTTGCCATTTATTGTAGAGAACTGCAGTGGTTTTGTTTTTACTTTCCTAAAACCTATCACTCTATTATCTATAATACTAAATGTAGCTCCTGTATCAACAAGGTTTAAGAATTTTCTATTGTCTATAGTTATATTAATCATTGGTAAGTCATCCGAGGCTAGTTCATAAAAAACTCGGAATTATTAACTTCGTTAATATTATTAGAAGTTACATTGCTGTTTCGCGGATATGCAATATCCATAGGTTCACCTTGTCTTTGTCTAGAACAACTCTGTTGAGGGCGATATTGGCCTGAGTTATTTCTAGGGTTTCCTAACCTTTGGTTAAATTTACTTTGTACTGAATTTTGATTTGGCTGATTATTATCATTATTGTAGTTATAATTATTACTATCGAACCTATTTGAATTATTACTTCTTCTATGCAAACCATTTTCGGTATTATTAAAGTTTATGTTATTATTTTTCTTATTGAAATAACTGTTATTTTTATACGTTAAATTTAAATTACTATTGTCTAGACCTATAAAACTGTTAACTATTTGCCTAATTTCTGTTAAATTAAATTTATTCATTATAGCATATGCTAAAGATCCTGACACTAATTTCTTAATTCTTTGCACCAACATTCCGCAAAATATATCTTTCATAACCTGATTATTATCATTAAATGCGACAAATTCTACTATGTCTTCTACACAATATCTTATTTTATTATCTAAATCTAAAATACTACTTACTCTTAATGAGGTAATCTCTCAGGTTCAGGTCATTTGATCTTTAGCTGACTTATAATGCTGCTTCAATCTTGTTTTGCATTCATCCCAATTATTCGGAGGGCTGACAGTTAATAAGTTCTTTGCTGTCGATTTTTCAGGATAGAACTAACTGAAACACCAACGCCATGTCATTTGGATAGTTCTGCAAAGTTGCTTCAACTGCATCAATAAAACTCGGCAAAGTCTTTTTTTCTCCTTTGAATGGTTGTAAATATTGTAGATCTCTTTCAATTTGGTTCCTCGCATTTTGAGCCTGGTTATTTTGCTATAATTGTAGCATTTGCGTTAATGCTACTAAGCACTGCTCAACTGGATTTGCCATATTTCTATTTATATTATAGTTTTGAGCTTTTCTCAAACGACGATCAATTTTGTATTAAATAAAATAATATTTATGAAAAAAAAAAAATTTTATATATTTTTTTTTTCACTTTTGTTTTTTTTTTTTATTTTTTTAATTTTGTGTTTTTCGAAATTATTATTGAAATTCCCCGATTGGACAGTAATTTCACACAATATTAAAAGTTTTTTTTTTTTTTTTTTTTAAAAAGTTCGTTTCACTGGATCTCCTTTAATTTAATTAGAGATCCTACCGACTGCGCCACTTAAATTTTATTTATCTGTAATTTTTAAAATAAGTTCTTTGCTGTTCCTTTGATTTTTCGGGATAGAACTAACTGAAACACCAACGCCATGTCAGAGGTACAATTTATTTTTTTTATTTTTTTTTTCTTTTTCCTTATTTATTTAATTTCTTTTAATACAATGTATTATGTCGTCTTATTTTTAAAATAAGTTCTTTGCTGTTCCTTCGATTTTTCGAGATAGAACTAACGGAAACACCAACGCTCTGTCAGAGGTACAATTTTTATATTATTTTTTTTTTCTTTTTCCTTATTTATTTAATTTCTTTTAAAACAATGTATTATGATATCTTGTTGTTTTTACCAGACAGACTTTCTTTACATATATTTTTTTTTAACATTCATTAAAAAACGAGCCAGATACAAATTGCTAAATTAACATTATGTTGCAATCAATTTTTGCAATAATTTTTGGTTAATGGTTAGCGATTTGTGTCAGCAAAATTTTTATTATGATTTAAATTTTAATTATTATTACATACTTAATACATAATAGCTTTATACATAACTATTATTATCTTTTACATAACTTTATACTAATACATAACTCGGGCATTCACTCCAAGCCATCTTGGCGGGAACCAAACCAAAGCCGCGTAGCAGTTCTTTTAACAAAAAAAAAAACAAAACCTACAGCAACAAGAAGGAAAAGAAAAAGCTAATAAGCTGTACGTAAAAGAACCACCTAATATTTTCAAAGGTTCCAGAACTGTTGAGGGCGATATTGGCCTGAGTTATTTCTAGGGTTTCCTAACCTTTGGTTAAATTTACTTTGTACTGAATTTTGATTTGGCTGATTATTATCATTATTGTAGTTATAATTATTACTATCGAACCTATTTGAATTATTACTTCTTCTATGCAAACCATTTTCGGTATTATTAAAGTTTATGTTATTATTTTTCTTATTGAAATAACTGTTATTTTTATACGTTAAATTTAAATTACTATTGTCTAGACCTATAAAACTGTTAACTATTTGCCTAATTTCTGTTAAATTAAATTTATTCATTATAGCATATGCTAAAGATCCTGACACTAATTTCTTAATTCTTTGCACCAACATTCCGCAAAATATATCTTTCATAACCTGATTATTATCATTAAATGCGACAAATTCTACTATGTCTTCTACACAATATCTTATTTTATTATCTAAATCTAAAATACTACTTACTCTTAATGAGGTAATCTCTCAGGTTCAGGTCATTTGATCTTTAGCTGACTTATAATGCTGCTTCAATCTTGTTTTGCATTCATCCCAATTATTCGGAGGGCTGACAGTTAATAAGTTCTTTGCTGTCGATTTTTCGGGATAGAACTAACTGAAACACCAACGCCATGTCATTTGGATAGTTCTGCAAAGTTGCTTCAACTGCATCAATAAAACTCGGCAAAGTCTTTTTTTCTCCTTTGAATGGTTGTAAATATTGTAGATCTCTTTCAATTTGGTTCCTCGCATTTTGAGCCTGGTTATTTTGCTATAATTGTAGCATTTGCGTTAATGCTACTAAGCACTGCTCAACTGGATTTGCCATATTTCTATTTATATTATAGTTTTGAGCTTTTCTCAAACGACGATCAATTTTGTATTAAATAAAATAATATTTATGAAAAAAAAAAAATTTTATATATTTTTTTTTTCACTTTTGTTTTTTTTTTTTATTTTTTTAATTTTGTGTTTTTCGAAATTATTATTGAAATTCCCCGATTGGACAGTAATTTCACACAATATTAAAAGTTTTTTTTTTTTTTTTTTTTAAAAAGTTCGTTTCACTGGATCTCCTTTAATTTAATTAGAGATCCTACCGACTGCGCCACTTAAATTTTATTTATCTGTAATTTTTAAAATAAGTTCTTTGCTGTTCCTTTGATTTTTCGGGATAGAACTAACTGAAACACCAACGCCATGTCAGAGGTACAATTTATTTTTTTTATTTTTTTTTTCTTTTTCCTTATTTATTTAATTTCTTTTAATACAATGTATTATGTCGTCTTATTTTTAAAATAAGTTCTTTGCTGTTCCTTCGATTTTTCGAGATAGAACTAACGGAAACACCAACGCTCTGTCAGAGGTACAATTTTTATATTATTTTTTTTTTCTTTTTCCTTATTTATTTAATTTCTTTTAAAACAATGTATTATGATATCTTGTTGTTTTTACCAGACAGACTTTCTTTACATATATTTTTTTTTAACATTCATTAAAAAACGAGCCAGATACAAATTGCTAAATTAACATTATGTTGCAATCAATTTTTGCAATAATTTTTGGTTAATGGTTAGCGATTTGTGTCAGCAAAATTTTTATTATGATTTAAATTTTAATTATTATTACATACTTAATACATAATAGCTTTATACATAACTATTATTATCTTTTACATAACTTTATACTAATACATAACTCGGGCATTCACTCCAAGCCATCTTGGCGGGAACCAAACCAAAGCCGCGTAGCAGTTCTTTTAACAAAAAAAAAAACAAAACCTACAGCAACAAGAAGGAAAAGAAAAAGCTAATAAGCTGTACGTAAAAGAACCACCTAATATTTTCAAAGGTTCCAGAACCCTAAACCTTGGTACGATTTCGCCTATATGCAGGCCGCGCTGTACTTTAAATATTAGTTAACCCTTGTATACAATTACAACCTGCTGTCTTAATTTTAATTTACTATTTTCAGTCATTCCGATTAGAAGCCGTTAAACCTAGAAGCCTATAAGTCTAAGAGGGGTACTGAACCACCACTCAATTGATCCCAAATTAGGGGGCCAGATAAATAGTAAAGAACCACCTTGTGCAAAATTTGAAGCTTCTACGTTTGTTTGAAGTTACTATGTTTATTAATTTGGAAAATATGCCATAAGGTCTTCGGAACTGTGTGGGTGGTCCCCGACCCACTATTCCAATTGGTCCCAAACATTAAGGACACCAAGGAAATAGAAGAGACACACCGATACCAAATTTGGAGGTTCTATCTTCATTTGTTTTTTTGGAAGGCGAGGATTGGAATTATGCTCGTTTGGCCTAAATTCGATCAAAAAGTTCTAAATTCCGAACCGATTGTACAATCCTCGCCGTACGCAATCGATACCGTAGTTCGTTACCTACAGAACAATATTAATGAAGATAGCGTCATTAGTTGTTGAGTTTTCGTGATTTTTTACATATGTTCGTTAGCCCTTAGACCGATTAAAAGGTCCAGAATCCGAACCCATGGACGGATTTCACCCATATGCAGTCTGCGCTGCATTTTCAATACTAGTTAACCCTTGTACACAATTGGAACATTCTATCTTTATTTTAAGTTACTATTTTTAGAGATTTCAATTATAAGCTTTTAAACCTGTGGAGGTCTAAGCGAGGTACTGAACCACCACTTCAATTGATCCCAAATTAGAGGGCCACATAAATAGTAAATAACATCCTTGTGCCAAATTTGAAGCTTCTACATTTCTTTCAAGTTGCTATCTTTATTAATTTTAATGATATGCTTAAAAGTTTTCGGAAATGTGTGGCTGGTCCCCGACCCACTACTCCAACGAGGAAATAGGAATGAACACCTCGATACCAAATTTGGAGGTCCTATCTTCAATGGTTTCGGAATAATGCTCGTTTGGCCCAAATTCGATCAAAATGTTCTAGGTTCCGAATCCATGGCCCATTCTTGACCGTACGCAATCTCCTCCGTAGTTTCATTACTAGTAACCTACAGTACAAATTTGATGAAGATAGCGTCAATAGTTGTTGAGTTATCGTGTTTTTTCTATATAAGTTCGTCATCCCTTGGACCGATTAAAAGGTCCAAAATCCGAACCCATGGGCCGATTTTAAAATTTTATTTTAGAATGTTATAAATAATAATTTTTATACCCCACACCTGTGAAATAGGAAAAGGGTATATTAACTTTAGTATGGTGTTTGTAACCACCCTAGGGAAGCGAGCGTGATATAGCCATATCCATCCGTAGGCACGATAACTCAAAAACTAATGGAGCTATCTTGATGAAAATTTAACTGTAGGTTACTAGGACTGAAAGTACGGCGGGGATTGCATATGGGTGAAGACGGCCCATGGGTTCGGATTCTGGGCCTTTTAATTGTTCTGAAAGTAAAGCAACATATATTTAAGGTACAGCGCGTACTGCAAAGTACCACTGGAATTGGTTCTGGTCGAGTTCGGACAATGATTTCGGATTCTAGAGGCTTTTCATCGATTTGAGGTCAAACGAGTATATTTTCGAAGACAAAGAATATATTTCCTATTTCCCATGTGTCCCCGAAATTAAGACTTAATTGTAGTAGTGGTTCAGGTGCCTATTTTTTTTATAATTTAATTTTGTCACCTTAACTCTACAATACCAGCAATCCTAGCCGTTTGTGAAACACAAGTCAGTGAACAAAGTAATCATTTTAATATTGCGGTCTACTCTCATGTTTCCCACTTAGTACCCAAAAAAGGTATCACGATCTACATAAAAACCGACATTGCTTTCAACACCCTAGATAAATACAAACCTTCTAGCCCAACCTTTCACTATATTTAGGTTAAAATTCTTGTTGAAAAGCATGTAATACATTTCTGTTTTTTATACAATTCTCCAACTCAAATGAACAAGAAACTGCTGTAACCGAGGGTTGAAACGTAAATTCCTACATATGCCTAAGAATAGCAAATCGTTTTGGACGTTTGCAAAAAATTTAAAGGAGGACACTTGGAGGTCCTGTTTCCTTCCGCTTATTGATAAAAACAGCTAAATTGTATCAGATTCAAAAGAAAAGGCGAACTTGTTTGGCAAATAATTTTTCTTTAACTCAACACTGCTAAAGTAATGGAACGGAAATAGTAGTATGTATATACCGGTTCAGCGTCAGCAAAAGCTCAGGAGCCTTTTTAATGCCGTTTCAGCGTCAGTAGCCAGCAGTTCTCCTAAAGTTATGCAATAAAATTGTGATAAGTAAAAAGTTTTGTGCTTTTGAGTATTTTAAATTAAGCTTAGCGGTGAGAATATCAGTTATGTTTAAATTTCAAATTAAAACAATAATAAGCTTAAACTAGTTTGAGTTTTTGAGTATTTTAAATTAAGCTTGGTTGTTAGGATATCAGTTATGTTTAAATTTCAAATTAAAACAGTAATAAGCTTAAGATGTTGTGCTTATTGTTCTTAATTAAATATGAAAAGTTTTTAAAGTTTGGTTTAAGTACAAAGTTAATATTATCAAAGTTTAAGCTTGATTTAATATTTCCGCGAAAATTAAAAAAAGTTTTATAAATTAAAAAAAAAATAAGCTTAAGATATTGAGCTGAATATTTTTAATTAGATATGAAAAGTTTTTTAAATATCAGTTATGTTTAAATTTCAAATTAAAACAGTAACAAGCTTAAGATATTGTGCTTACTGTTCTTAATTAAATATGAAAAGTTTTTAAAGTTTGGTTTAAGTACAAAGTTAATATTATCAAAGTTTAAGCTTGATTTAATATTTCCGAGAAAATTGAAAAAAGTTTTATATATTAAAAAAAAATAAGCTTAAGCTATTGAGCTGAATATTTTTAATTAGATATGAAAAGTTTTTTAAATATCAGTTATGTTTAAATTTCAAATTAAAACAGTAACAAGCTTAAGATATTGTGCTTACCGTTCTTAATTAAATATGAAAAGTTTTTAAAGTTTAGTTTAAGTACACAGTTAATATTATCAAAGTTTAAGCTTGATTTAATATTTCCGCGATAATTAAAAAAAGTTCTATAAATTAAAAAAAAAAAAAAAGGCTTAAACTATTAAGCTAAACATTTTTAATTAGATATGAAAAGTTTTTTAAACATTAGTTATGTTTAAATTTCAAATTAAAACAGTAACAAGCTTAAGATATTGTGCTTACTGCTCTTAATTAAATATGAAAAGTTTTTAAAGTTTGGTTTAAATACAAAATTAATATTATCAAAGTTTAAGCTTGATTTAATATTTCCGAGAAAATTGAAAAAAGTTTTATAAATTAAAAAAAAATAAGCTTAAGCTATTGAGCTGAATATTTTTAATTAGATATGAAAAGTTTTTTAAATATCAGTTATGTTTAAATTTCAAATTAAAACAGTAACAAGCTTAAGAAATTGTGCTTACCGTTCTTAATTAAATATGAAAAGTTTTTAAAGTTTAGTTTAAGTACACAGTTAATATTATCAAAGTTTAAGCTTGATTTAATATTTCCGCGATAATTAAAAAAAGTTCTATAAATTAAAAAAAAAAAAAAGGCTTAAACTATTAAGCTAAACATTTTTAATTAGATATGAAAAGTTTTTTAAACATCAGTTATGTTTAAATTTCAAATTAAAACAGTAACAAGCTTAAGATATTGTGCTTACTGCTCTTAATTAAATATGAAAAGTTTTTAAAGTTTGGTTTAAATACAAAATTAATATTATCAAAGTTTAAGCTTGATTTAATATTTCCGAGAAAATTGAAAAAAGTTTTATAAATTAAAAAAAAATAAGCTTAAGCTATTGAGCTGAATATTTTTAATTAGATATGAAAAGTTTTTTAAATTTGGTTTATACTTAATATTATCCAAAACCAATAATATTATTGGTTTATACTTAATATCGTCCAATATGTTTGAAAATGAAGCTTCCAACTGCCATTTTAAAGTTGAAAAGCTTAAAAAATCGATGGAAATTTTTTGTTTGATTATTAACTTAACTGCAAAAGTTTTGAAAAAAATGAAACAAATAAACGTTTGAAATTATATTGTAAATTTTTTTTATTTAATTTTTTTTTTGTTTTTTAACTTGAACTTGATCACGTTTTCAATAAGATTAAGCTTGATTTAATATTTCTGTGAAAATAGAAAAAAAGTTTTATAGGTTTTGAGTTGAATATTCTTGATTAGATATGAAAAGTTTTTATAGTTTTGGTTTAAATACAAAGTTAATATACAAAACTAATATCAATGTTAAAATTAAAATTGAAAGACACTTTTAATGTGTGTATAATATTTTTTATTTTATTTAAACATCTTTAAATTGTGATTTTCTATTAAGCTAACAGAAATTTGATTTTTTTTTTATTTTGTTTTTTTACTACTATTTATTGCTTAATGGCATAATGCCCCCATATGTTTTTATATTATCTTCAGTTACATATCTTTTATTATCTAATGAACTTAAAGCTACTTTATTTAAATTTTGTGTATAAATTGTGTGTAAATATGATCTAAATATTTTCATTTCTTTAAAATAAGTTTCATTTTTTAATAAACAATTTTTATAATTATCTAATGTTAAAGAATTGACAACGTATTTCTTTATTCCTTTAGCTTTTTTTATAGTTTTATTTTGATATGTTTGAAGGAAATACATTTTAGATTTTAATCCAATAAATTCAGAAACAATTTTTCTATTAAATTCATCTTTAAAAAGATCTAGAACTTTTTATTCATTAGAGGAAAATTAAATAAATTGTCACATGGATAATCTGATGTATCAAAACGTTTTGGTATTTCATTAAATATGTCAGCGTAAAAATCATCTGTCTGTATAGTATAAATAAAACTGTCAGTGTCTGTATAATTTAAAAAACCTTACTACCATATTTAGGTTTAATATAATCATAATGAAAATCATACATAAGAATTTTAGATTGTTCGAGTACCGTAAATCCCAAATATATAGGTTTGTCATAACATATAGTTCTATGATTAAGCTGAATGGCTATCAAGTTTTCAGTAAATCTAGAGTGACTATGATAATTTTCTTTTGCTATTAACGCTCGAGCACCTAAATGTCTTCCTTGACTTTTCCAAGAGGTAGCTATTTTGACAATTTTTCTTTTATCTACATTTTCCATTGTTTAACCAAAAACCGCATTATTCATTAATTTAAAATAATCTTTTCCAAAAGAATTTTTAGCCATTGACCTGTCTACGTTATTTAAATCAATATATTTTTTTAACCAATTGCTTTGTGTGAATTTTAGTACTTTATAAATTTTTTTGAAATTCAAGCCGTTTCGAAGACACTGTTTTAAGTTTCGATAATGGTTAATATATTTGCGTTTGTTTCTTAAGTCAACAGTTTAGGAATTTTACCTTTCGGTGGAACTTTGTTTTCAGCACAAAAAGGAAAATCATTGTGCAAATCATGTAAATGTTGAGGGTAATCTAAATCCACTTCTAAAACGTAACCAGTTTGTGAATCATCGGTAACAGAAAGCACATCAATATTTTCAGGAGTATCAACCCACTGAAAATCTTTATAAGGTAAATATTGGATCATTGCCCATCCATATAAATTGTTGGCATCTGCATATACTATATATTTGGAAGGTTCGGTTTTGTTATAAGATTTCCAAATAAATTTATTATTTGCCACTGAATGTCTAAGTGAGCACTGACTAATTCCACCACGTATCCCTTTTTTAAAATAATTATACATATCAACATCAGTTAACAACTCTAATTTCATATCAGTGTATTTTAACATAGCCGCCCATGACAAACCTGGTGTAGTGTAAAAATTTGCAGGATCTAAAGAATAGATTTTGGAGCTTATTTTTCGAAAGTTTTCAAAAACATCAGTCAAAATAAGTACATCTGTTTTAAGGTAAAGTTTACGATTCCATAAATTTTGACATTTAAACGTATTCCATACATTAACTGCATGAATGTAGTCTTCATCGGAACATGGTGTGTTTGCCATTTGATTGGTAAAATTTTCTTGTGGCGGTAAACATGTTTCGTCAAGTAGTTTAATGGAATCTAAATACTCATAGGGAAAAACTCCCTTTCGAGTTATAAGTTTAAATTTTTCATTATTATTGAATTCTTTTTTTATATGAATCAAATCGTTTTCATTTAAATTTTTACACAATGAATCAAGGCTATAAGCCATAAATCTGAAGCTATCGAGAAAACGTAAATAAAATGAATGATTATTATCTATTGTAATTTTTTTAGATAATGAAATATAACGTTCTTTATTCAAAGGAATGACACCAATATGTCCATCCACTTCGTTTAGTTCTTTAAATAAAAGATGACAATCATAGCCGGAAAAATTGTGAAAAAATATTGGGAAAAAATTTGATCGTCTATCTATACAATAAGTTGCAATAAGAATGAGCAGGACCTCTATAACTGCCAGTAAAGTGGCAATGGTTTCTAATTCTATTATTAAAATCTAAATGCTTACCACATATGTGACACGTTTCTTGAACCAATTGTTGTAGCTGCTCATCCAGTGTTAGCGGATTCATCGGTTTTGAACTCATAAAGAAGGCTGAATATAATTCACTGCATGTTTCTGCCAATGATTGGATAAATTCCTTAGCACAAATTCTTTGAAACAGCTTAGACCATCATCAAAAGAACATTTATTGTAGTAAGAGAAAGCTACTGGAACATGTTGATGAATGTTTGTTGTTGAAGACATCGTGGAATCAGAATTGCATGTTGCAATAGGTTGTAAAATACTCTCAGCATCGGCATAAATATTAAAAGGTGTTTTCAATTGTTGTTGATAATTCTTAAACTCCAGTGTATTTTTTCCAACAGACGGAAGCTTTGTAACTATTTTATTGCATTCGGGTTTGTGTAAGTCACGTTGTTGTAATGTATGAAAATGTTGCAAGCACATATTACAAATATAAATTTGATGAGTATTCCTTGTTACAGACCGACTAATCAATCTTGATAAATGTTTTATGTAAACAAAATGAAATTTTTCATCCCTTTCCAAAAGTAATAAATTGACATGAAACTTTTTTTCACATTTTGTCAAATAAAATGGCCCTACAACCTCATATTTCTTATTAATGACTTCCAATCCAAACAAATTTATGCTTATGTCATTATTAAGTTCTTCGAATAAATTTAGTTCAGACAATTTAGTTGGAAATTGCATATTGCCAAAATTAAGTTGTAAAACATCGCCAAAATCAAGCTTGACTATGGGTTGAGAAATGTCACTAATTTTGTATGAAGATGTTCGTTTTGCACTTTCAGCGCAAGTTTGTAAGGCTGATACTAAACTCCACTTAAAACAGAAGTTATAATATCATATAACAAAACAAGGCAGGAAATCTAAAAAGCCATAAATGGACAATAAATGTACAATTAAAACATAAATGTGATTTATGTCAAAAAGCATTTGGTAGGAAAAAAAATTTATTAGAACATATAAAAAACCACAGAGAAGGTTATGAAAATACAAAATTTTGCAAGAAGTGCAAAACAGCCATCTCAAATAATTTGTGGAATTACCACATCCGGAAAATGGAACATAAGAATAATGCAGCAGAAGTCATTAAAACTAATGTTAGATGTATTAATGAATGCTTTCAAAATAGACTAGAAACACTTTTTAGAGATAATGATGATGAAGGCATATTAAACCCATCACACTTTTTAGAAAAGGCTCAAACCGATATCATTGAATTGTTGAGACAATCAATAAAAAAGCACAATGTCATTAAGGCGAATTAACTCGATTATTAAGCTTTACACAGCCAGACGATCTTAATGATTTTTTTGAAAGTGCTAAAGACGTTATTCAACAACAAGCAGAAAACTTCCAAGAAAAGGATAGTGGCTGGGCGTTGATTAGAATTTTACACGTGGAAATAAATATTAATAAATATGAACCAATCCACGTTTCTAGTTATTTTAAGTTACCAAGAAACATAGAAGATAAAAAAGCCTGCATTAATATCCACAATAATCATAACTTCTATTTTAAGTGGAGTTTAGTATCAGCCTTACAAACTTGCGATGAAAGTGCAAAACGAACATCTTCATACAAAATTAGTGACATTTCTCAACCCATAGTCAAGCTTGAGTTTGGCGATGTTTTACAACTTAATTTTGGCAATATGCAATTTCCAACTAAATTGTCTGAACTAAATTTATTCGAAAAACTTAATAATGACATAAGCATAAATTTGTTTGGATTGGAAGTCATTAATAAGAAAAACCGCCACCTCGCAGCCCTCCACCTCGAAGGAGAACGTGGCTAAGAACTCAGGTCCTGCGTCTTCTGACTCCCAACAGATTCTTTTGAAATTGGATACTATTTTAGCAAACCAAACGTCACAGGAAGCAAAAATCGAAAGTCTTGAAAATAAGGTTAAAGAACTAAATGAATATATTGATTCAATCATTGAAGAAAATTTAAATTTAAAAAATGATAACACAAAATTACAAGAAGAAATACAGTAGAGCAGAATAGAAATTGAAAAGCTTAAACAAAGCCAGCTAGATGATAAAATAGAAATTTGTTGTATAGAGTCAAACCAGTGGAAAAAATCCAATGGTATAAAATCAAACCATGATAAGAACTGTAGCAGCGGTGTTGAATCAAACCACGATGAGAATCCTAGCAACGTAGTAATACAGCTAGCACAAATTTGTAATACAGAACTGAGCATAAGTGATATTAAAGATGCTTACGAAGAGAAACCATCCTCAAAAAATTCAGGTGAGCCAAATAAAATAATAATTCAACTCAATAATCTACGCAAAAAAAGTGAATTTATGAAATCTATAAAGACAAAAAAGTTATCAATGCAAGATCTTAATGGAATTGAAACTGATAAAAATAAATTAATTTTTATAAATGAAAAATTAACAACATACTTTAATTACTTGCACAAGAAAGCTACTGATCTAAAGAAACGCAATCAAATTGAATTTGCATGGGTTAAGAATGGCAGATTATTTATCCGACAAACCTCTAATAGTAAAATAATAAGAATTCTACAGGAATCTCAGCTCAATGTTAAATAATTCTTATGAACTGCCACTTAATACCCATGCAATCACAAATATCTATAAGACTTGCGATATTAAATTAAAAGAAAAAAATTCCTTAAAAATCGTATATTTAAATTCCAGAAGCCTAAAAAACAAATTAGATGACATCACAATTTTATTGGATTCACTAAAATACACTATACATATAATAAGTAACACAGAAACTTGGATCTTGAATGACACTAAACACTGCATTAATATACCTAATTATTCTTTAATATTATCGAGTAGAAAATCAAGACGTGGTGGTGGCGCAGCCTTGTTTATTCATAATAGTGTTAATTATTTAAAACAAAATGTTTATTGCGACGAATACAACAGCTTTATTAACATTAAAATTATTCACGAAAATATCACTAGTAACGTTTCAGTAATTTATAGACCACCCAATAATACATCCAGCTTAGTTGATAACTTTTTTGTTGAACTAGATAATCATTTTACTAGTCTAAAAACAAAAACATCATTGCTAATAGGTGATTTCAATTTTGATATTAAAAACAAAATAGATAAAAATGTTCAGAAATACCAAAACATAGTCGAATCCAATGGCTACTATTTTTGCCATGATAAAATTACCCGTCCAGCATCCAGTACTTGTTTGGACCATGTTCTGTGTAATAATCCAAATTCTAATATTTCCATAACACTATTTCACACAGATATTTCAGATCATCTAGGCACTATTGTTGAAATTTGTAATCTAAAAATAAACAAAGAAAATACTAAAATACCTAACCTTATTAAAAAAATTAACTATAAACTTGTCACAGAAGAATTAAAAAATTATACTGTCAATCAGACAGATGTGAATAAAATTGCAAATAATTTGATACATACAATAAAAAATACTGAAAATAGAGCGACCAGCGTTACAATACTGAAAAAGAAGAGAAATAAATATACTGCATCTTGGATAGACGATGAATGTGTTGTATTAATAAATAGGAAAAATTATTGGTTTAAAAAACATACAGAAAATAGAAGTAATGAATATTTTAAATACAAATATTCTTATTGGTTGAATAGATTAACTACGTTGAAAAGAAAAAAGAGACAGGAATATGACAATATACAATTCGAAAAAGCTGCGGGTGACTCTAAAAAAAATTGGTTATATATAAAAAAACATATTGAATGGTTCAAATATGAAGAAGAATGAATTCTTTTCTGATCAACTGTTGAGTCAAAATCAAAAACAAGAGAAAATCGATAAATTTAATGAATTTTACTGTAAAGTCGGAGAAAATATGGCAAAAAAATTTGATTCAATATATTTTCCTGAAACAAAAACATCTACAAAATTTAAATTTATACTTAGAAATAAAGAGAAAACAATGAAATTAGTAGATAATTTATCAAATACGAATTCTGTAGGACCTGATGAAATCTCAACCAAAGTAGTTCAGTCATGCAAAGAAGAATTGGCAGAGAATATTACTAAACTTATAAATGCATCACTGACCCAAGGTAAAATGCCAGTATTATATAATACCAGTATTATAAATACAGTATTAAAAGCAAACAGAGTTGTTCCCATATTTAAAAGTGGAAACAAATCGGATATTAACAACTTCAGACCAATCTCGATTTCCTCTCCAATGAGTAAAATAATTGAAACTTTTGTAAATGAACAGCTAACAGAATATTTGAGCTTTGCTAATTTAAATTCCAAGAACCAATATGGCTTCAAAAAAAAATCAAACACTCAGGCGACTATCTTTGATATGATTTCGGAAATCCAGTCAGGATTGGATAAAAACAAAAAGGTGGTAGTGGTATTCTTCGATCTGAAAAAGGCGTTCGACTCTATTGACAGAAAAATACTACTTCGAAAGCTTTACGAATGTGGAGTTACTGGCAGTGAATTCATGTGGTTTCAAAGTTACTTGTGTGATAGGTCACAATACTCGGAATGTGGAAATTTTAAAAGCAATTTCGAAAGCATAAACTACGGGGTTGTCCAAGGTAGTTGCTTAGGACCAACACTTTTCTCATGCTACATGAACAGTCTACTTGATAATGAACTAGGTGGCAAACCATTCCTATACGCTGATGATCTAGCTTTAGTTTTTTCGGAAAATACAATGGTCGATCTACAAACTATTATTAACCAAGATATGCTAAAAATAAGGAGTTGGATGAATAAACATAAATTATCAGTCAACATTAGTAAAACCAAATATATGATATTTAAAAGTAAAACAACAAGCAAAATAGATATCAAATACGACAACTGTAATATAGAAATGGTTGGTGAATACAAATATCTTGGTGTTATAATTGACTGCAACTTAAGCTGGAGTCCACAAATCACCGAACAAATCAAAAAAGGCAGAAAAATCGCTGGAATTTTTAGATTAATCAGCCAAAGAATTCCAGATATCTTTAAAAGATCTGTATATTTCTCTATGTTTCATAGCACCATTGCATACGGCATTCAAGTATGGGGAAATACATATCAAAAAGATATAAAAGCTATACAAAATATTCAAAATAAAGCTATAAAGAATCTTTTCGGATATAAATTGAGAACACCTACTAAACTTATACACAGTAACCACAAGCTGTTACCAATCAATCTACTTGTAAAATGTAAGCTGGCAACTCAAGCACACTTGATAATTAACAAAAACATTAATACAGTAATCATACCACAAACAAATAATTGCTGTCATCATTACAATACGAGAACAGCTGTTAATATTACGATCACTTCTACTAAAGTCAGATTCAACAATTATGATGCCATCTATAATTTAGCTTATAAGTACTTTAACGATTTGCCTAGGGAAATTAAAAATATAATTGAATTTAGTATATTTAAAAAAAAAATTAATGAATTCTTTTTGTCACTAATTTAGTATCTTATCTGTAATTTATAATTTAATCTTTATCAAAAACAAATTTTTCAAAATCGTTCTATACTATTTTTTTTTTTCTTAATTACTTGTTTGTAAACTGGTTTTATTTTCTTTTATAATTTTTTAATTTTGTAACTGATATCAAGCATAATTATGTTATTTTGATTTATCTATGCATATAATGATAGTCATTGTATGTATATATTTGTATATACTCTTCACGAGCTAAGCTCAATTGAGAAAATAAATGAACAAATAAAAAAAAATAAAAAAATAAAATATGAGGTTGTAGGGCCATTTTATTTGACAAAATGTGAAAAAAAGTTTCATGTCAATTTATTACTTTTGGAAAGGGATGAAAAATTTCATTTTGTTTATATAAAACATTTATCAAGATTGATAAGTCGGTCTGTAACAAGGAATACTCATCAAATTTATATTTGTAATATGTGCTTGCAACATTTTCATACATTACAACAACGTGACTTACACAAACCCGAATGCAATAAAATAGTTACAAAGCTTCCGTCTGTTGGAAAAAATACACTGGAGTTTAAGAATTATCAACAACAATTGAAAACACCTTTTAATATTTATGCCGATGCTGAGAGTATTTTACAACCTATTGCAACATGCAATTCTGATTCCACGATGTCTTCAACAACAAACATTCATCAACATGTTCCAGTAGCTTTCTCTTACTACAATAAATGTTCTTTTGATGATGGTCTAAGCTGTTTCAAAGAATTTGTGCTAAGGAATTTATCCAATCATTGGCAGAAACATGCAGTGAATTATATTCAGCCTTCTTTATGAGTTCAAAACCGATGAATCCGCTAACACTGGATGAGCAGCTACAACAATTGGTTCAAGAAACGTGTCACATATGTGGTAAGCATTTAGATTTTAATAATAGAATTAGAAACCATTGCCACTTTACTGGCAGTTATAGAGGTCCTGCTCATTCTTATTGCAACTTATTGTATAGATAGACGATCAAATTTTTTCCCAATATTTTTTCACAATTTTTCCGGCTTTGATTGTCATCTTTTATTTAAAGAACTAAACGAAGTGAATGGACATATTGGTGTCATTCCTTTGAATAAAGAACGTTATATTTCATTATATAAAAAAATTACAATAGATAATAATCATTCATTTTATTTACGTTTTCTCGATAGCTTCAGATTTATGGCTTATAGCCTTGATTCATTGTGTAAAAATTTAAATGAAAACGATTTGATTCATATAAAAAAAGAATTCAATAATAATGAAAAATTTAAACTTATAACTCGAAAGGGAGTTTTTCCCTATGAGTATTTAAATTCCATTGAACTACTTGACGAAACATGTTTACCGCCACAAGAAAATTTTACCAATCAAATGGCAAACACACCATGTTTCGATGAAGACTACATTCATGCAGTTAAAATATTTACATTACACCAGGTTTGTCATGGGCGGCTATGTTAAAATACACTGATATGAAATTAGAGTTGTTAACTGATGTTGATATGTATAATTATTTTAAAAAAGGGATACGTGGTGGAATTAGTCAGTGCTCACTTAGACATTCAGTGGCAAATTATAAATTTATTTGGAAATCTTATAAAAAAAACGAACCTTCCAAATATATAGTATATGAAGATGCCAACAATTTATATGGATGGGCAATGATCCAATATTTACCTTATAAAGATTTTCAGTGGGTTGATACTCCTGAAAATATTGATGTGCTTTCTGTTGCCGATGATTCGCAAACTGGTTACGTTTTAGAAGTGGATTTAGATTACCCTCAACATTTACATGATTTGCACAATGATTTTCCTTTTTGTGCTGAAAACAAAGTTCCACCGAAAGGTAAAATTCCTAAACTGTTGACTTAAGAAACAAACGCAAATATATTATCCATTATCGAAACTTAAAACAGTGTCTTCGAAACGGCTTGAATTTCAAAAAAATTTATAAAGTACTAAAATTCACACAAAGCAATTGGTTAAAAAAATATATTGATTTAAATAACGTAGACAGGTCAATGGCTAAAAATTCTTTTGGAAAAGATTATTTTAAATTAATGAATAATGCGGTTTTTGGTTAAACAATGGAAAATGTAGATAAAAGAAAAATTGTCAAAATAGCTACCTCTTGGAAAAGTCAAGGAAGACATCTAGGTGCTCGAGCGTTAATAGCAAAAGAAAATTATCATAGTCACTCTAGATTTACTGAAAACTTGATAGCCATTCAGCTTAATCATAGAAATATATGTTATGACAAACCTATATATTTGGGATTTACGGTACTCGAACAATCTAAAATTCTTATGTATGATTTTCATTATGATTATATTAAACCTAAATATGGTAGTAAGGTTTTTTTAAATTATACAGACACTGACAGTTTTATTTATACTATACAGACAGATGATTTTTACGCTGACATATTTAATGAAATACCAAAACGTTTTGATACATCAGATTATCCATCTAACAATTTATTTAAATTTTTAATTTTAATTTTTCCTCTAATGAATAAAAAGTTCTAGATCTTTTTAAAGATGAATTTAATAGAAAAATTGTTTCTGAATTTATTGGATTAAAATCTAAAATGTATTTCCTTCAAACATATCAAAATAAAACTATAAAAAAAGCTAAAGGAATAAAGAAATATGTTGTCAATCCTTTAACATTAGATAATTATAAAAATTGTTCGTTAAAAATTAAAACTTGTTTAAAAGAAATGAAAATATTTAGATCATATTTACATACAATTTATACACAAAATTTAAATAAAGTAGCTTTAAGTTCATTAGATAATAAAAGATATGTAACTGAAGATAATATAAAAACATATGGGGGCATTATGCCATTAAGCAATAAATAGTTGTAAAAAAACAAAATAAAAAAAAAATCAAATTTCTGTTAGCTTAATAGAAAATCACAATTTAAAGATGTTTAAATAAAATAAAAAATATTATACACACATTAAAAGTGTCTTTCAATTTTAATTTTAACATTGATATTAGTTTTGTATATTAACTTTGTATTTAAACCAAAACTATAAAAACTTTTCATATCTAATCAAGAATATTCAACTCAAAACCTATTAAACTTTTTTTCTATTTTCACAGAAATATTAAATCAAGCTTAATCTTATTGAAAACGTGATCAAGTTCAAATAAAAAACAAAAAAAAAAAAAAATTAACAATATAATTTTAAACATTTATTTGTTTCATTTTTTTCAAAACTTTTGCAGTTAAGTTAATAATCAAACAAAAGTTTTCCATAGATTTTTTAAGCATTTCAACTTTAAAATGGCAGTTGGAAGCTTCATTTTCAAACATAACGGACGAGCTTTATCAGCTTTGAATTTTTTAAATGTTTCACGTAAACATTAAATCAAGCTTAAACTTTGATAATATTAAGTACTAGCTAATACCCGGTGCGCGTTGCTGCGCCTCTCAATGGAGGTTTAATTGAAGTTGATGTTACTGCAAAAAGTTAACACAAAAATTACACTCGGTTTACACATGTAAATTTTAAAATGAATGAAAGCAATCTTTTTAAAACCATTTTTCTAGGTTTTAAAAAGAATAATGTTCTAGTAATTTTTGAAACTTTCTGTAATTCAAAGCAGTACAAACTACTTTCCAAATTTTGACGTAATTTACTTCCAAACAATTTTTTTTGAACAATCGTAGGACCGACTGTTAGCAGATTCAACTCTATTTTCAAGTTGTTTCACACATATAAAATTTGAGGAAAACCGGTCAAATCGTTTCTAATTTAGAGTTGAGTAACGCAAAAATTTATTAAAAGCCACTGTGCCCCACTGGGTTAACGGAACTACACTTTCTCTTTGGGCAAAGCAGTATTACGCAAAAATGGACGTAATTTGCTTCCAAATCACTCAACAAAATTTTTTGAAGCTTTCTTTTTAGTCAAAGCAGTACTTCGCAAATTTTGACAATATTATCTTCCAAAATTATTTTGACCAACCGTCGGGCCGACATGGGTTAACAAATTCCACATCTGTTAATAGTGTCAACTCAATTCTCACAGGGGAGCACGTATACAAAATTTGAAGAAAATCGGTCTAACCGTTTTTAATTTAGAGTTAGGTATTGAAAAAACCTATAAAAAGCTGTTGGGCCCTAATGGGTTAATGCAAGTCAATAAAATTTTTTTGTGGGTTTTCTTTTTAGCCAAAGCAGAATTTCATAAAATCGGACAAAATTTGAACCCCATTTTTTTTTTGACCACCCGTCGGCCCGCCATGGGTTAATAAATTCCAAAACTGTTAATAGTGTCTACTCAATTCTCAAGGAGCATCACGTATACAAAATTTGAAATCAATTGGTCAAACCGTTTCGAATTTAGAGTAAAGTATTGAAAAAACCTATAAAAAGCTGTTGGGCCGCAATGGGTTAATGGAACTCAACAAAATTTTTTTTGGGGCTTTCTTTAAAGCCAAAGCAGAATTCCGTAAAATCGGACAAAATTTGGACCCAAAATTTTTTTTGACCACCCGTCGGCCCGACATGGGTTAACAAATTCCAAAACTGTTAATAGCGTCTACTCAATTCTCAAAGAGCATCACGTATACAAAATTTGAAGTCAATCGGTCAAACCGTTTCGAATTTAGAGTAAAGTATTGAAAAAACCTATAAAAAGCTGTTGGGCCGCAATGTGTTAATGGAACTCACCAAAATTTTTTTTGGGGTTTGCTTTTAAGCCAAAGCTGAATTTCATAAAATCGGACAAAATTTGGACCCAAAATTTTTTTTGACCACCCGTCGGCCCGACATGGGTTAACAAATTCCAAAACTGTTAATAGCGTCTACTCAATTCTCAAAGAGCATCACGTATACAAAATTTGAAGTCAATCGGTCAAACCGTTTTCATTTTAGAACAAAGAAGTTTAAATACTTGCACCACAGCCCCAACTTGGCGGTCCGTTAGAGCAAAATTTTTGGGCCACGATTTCCTTCCGTACCCAAAAACCCCTATATACAAATTTTCATGAAAATCGGCTGGGCAGTTTAGGAGTCTATTCGCTACAAACAAACAAACAAACATACAAACAAACAAACAAACAAACAAACAAATAAACAAACTTTCATTTTTATATATATAGATAAATTAAATTTAAAAAACTTTTCATATCTAATTAATTCACTTTTCATATCTAATTCAGCTCAATAGCTTAAGCTTATTTTTTTTAATTTATAAAACTTTTTTCAATTTTCTCGGAAATATTAAATCAAGCTTAAACTTTGATAATATTAATTTTGTATTTAAACCAAACTTTAAAAACTTTTCATATTTAATTAAGAACAGTAAGCACAATATCTTAAGCTTGTTACTGTTTTAATTTGAAATTTAAACATAACTGATATTTAAAAAACTTTTCATATCTAATTAAAAATATTCAGCTCAATAGCTTAAGCTTATTTTTTTTTAATTTATAAAACTTTTTTTAATTTTCGCGGAAATATTAAATAAAACTTAAACTTTGATAATATTAACTTTGTACTTAAACCAAACTTTAAAAACTTTTCATATTTAATTAAGAACAGTAAGCACAATATTTTTTGCTTGTTACTGTTTTAATTTGAAATTTAAACATAACTGATATTTAAAAAACTTTTCATATCTAATTAAAAATATTCAGCTCAATAGCTTAAGCTTATTTTTTTTTTAATTTATAAAACTTTTTTTAATTTTCGCGGAAATATTAAATCAAGCTTAAACTTTGATAATATTAACTTTGTACTTAAACCAAACTTTAAAAACTTTTCTTATTTAATTAAGAACAATAAGCACAACATCTTAAGCTTATTACTGTTTTAATTTGAAATTTAAACATAACTGATATCCTAACAACCAAGCTTAATTTAAAATACTCAAAAGCACAAAACTTTTTACTTATCACAATTTTATTGCATAACTTTAAGAGAACTGCTGACTACTGACGCTGAAACCGGATTTAAAAAAAAGTAATGGAAAAAATCATAAACCAAAAGTTATTCAAATACCTGAATCATACAGGTTTGCTTCGACTGACCTTTGTGAGGGGTTCAATATTAGTTTTCACCATTCTGGATATTTCTGAAGCTTTCAATTGTGTATGGCATGCTTCTTTGTTAGCAAAATGCATAGCTACAGAGTTAGGTAGTGCCTTTCTCAAATGGATTGAAGGTTTTCTTTCGAATCGTACTATTTAAGTACTAATCGATGGTTTATCATCTGACCAATTTGAACTAAACGCTGGTGTCCCTCAAGGATCTGTCCTTTCTCCCACCCTCTTCTTAATATTCATAAATGACCTTCTATCTTTAACCTCCAATCCAATTCACAGTTTCGCAGACGAAAACACCCTCCTAGCTTCCCATGAGTTTCACAGCCGCTGTAACATTAATAATCAGGTTAATACAACAACAAAATACAGGGAGAAGCTTTACAGCACTAAACGGATTTAAAAATTTTGGGCATCGAGTTAAACAAAAAATATACCTGGTCAAATTACATTTTTGATATAGCTAATTATACAGCTAGATGTTTGGGCTTTTTGTATCACTGTAAAACTCAATTTTCTTGACCTCTTAAAATTCGTTAAAATTTACCCATCCCTGAACTTAACTGTACATTTCTGGTTTGGTCCCTTCCTAAAGCTTGGTTCCAAAAGGGTTCGGTTTTGGTGTGTTAAAAGAAACATGTGTTGAAGAACGTGTGTTATTCAAAGAAACACCGCAGAGTTTCAATAGGTGGCTTTCTAGCGTTTTATTCCCTCGTACAAAAAAACCTGTAGTTTAAGTTTCATCAAAATAGCGTCATTAGTTTTTCAGTGTTTTTTGAATATATGTAAGTTAGCTTTTGAACTGATCAAAGGTTCGAAAACCCTAACCCAAGGTCCGATTTCGACTATATGCAGTCCCCCCGTACTTTCAATAGTAGTTAACTTTTGTACAGAAATGAAAGTTCTATCTTAATTTTAAGCTACTATTTTTATTAAGTTCGACGATATTCTTTAAGTCTTCGGAACTGTGTGGATTGTCCCCGACCTACTACTCCAATTACACTAAATGGAGATAGAAATTAGCACCTTGGTACAACCTTTGGAGGTTCTATCTTTATTGGTTCCATAGTTAAGAACGTTTGGCCTAAATTTGATAAAAAAGTTCTAAGCTTCGAACACGTGGTCTGATCTCGACCGTACGCAATCCCCACCGTTTTCTCATTACTAGTAACTAACGGCATAAATTTCATGAAAGTAGTGTTATTAGTTGTTGAGTTATCGTGGTTTTTTTATATATGTTTGTTAGCCCTTAGAACCCTTAGATTAGAAGGTCCGGAATCCGAGCATATGGGCCGATTTTGCGCATATACAAACCCTGCCGTACCTTAAGTACTACCAGCCTACATTTAAAATTTTATCAAGGTAGATCCATTAGTTTTTAAGTTGGATGGACGGGCGGACGAACCAATTGGCTAAATCGACTCAGGAAGTCACGCTGATCACAAATATATATATATACTTTTCCATATCTAGCTCACTTTTTTTAGGTGGTTACAATCACGATACCAAAGTTGAGTTATCCATTTCTTATTTAATAGGTGTATGGTACAATTATTTTTAACAGCAGACCAAGCAAAGTTTGCAGAAACTGTGGCCATAAAACAAAACTATTTTACGCAAAATTTCAGACACGCAGCTGTAATAGGTACTGATATTTAAAAAACTTTTCATATCTAATTAAAAATATTCAGCTCAATAGCTTAAGCTTATTTTTTTTTTAATTTATAAAACTTTTTTTAATTTTCGCAGAAATATTAAATCAAGCTTAAACTTTGATAATATTAACTTTGTACTTAAACCAAACTTTAAAAACTTTTCTTATTTAATTAAGAACAATAAGCACAACATCTTAAGCTTATTACAGTTTTAATTTGAAATTTAAACATAACTGATATCCTAACAACCAAGCTTAATTTAAAATACTCAAAAGCACAAAACTTTTTACTTATCACAATTTTATTGCATAACTTTAAGAGAACTGCTGACTACTGACGCTGAAACCGGATTTAAAAAAAAGTAATTCAAAAAATCATAAACCAAAAGTTATTCAAATACCTGAATCATACAGGTTTGCTTCGACTGACCTTTGTGAGGGGTTCAATATTAGTTTTCACCATTCTGGATATTTCTAAAGCTTTCAATTGTGTATGGCATGCTTCTTTGTTAGCAAAATGCATAGCTACAGAGTTAGGTAGTGCCTTTCTCAAATGGATTGAAGGTTTTCTTTCGAATCGTACTATTTAAGTACTAATCGATGGTTTATCATCTGACCAATTTGAACTAAACGCTGGTGTCCCTCAAGGATCTGTCCTTTCTCCCACCCTCTTCTTAATATTCATAAATGACCTTCTATCTTTAACCTCCAATCCAATTCACAGTTTCGCAGACGAAAACACCCTCCTAGCTTCCCATGAGTTTCATAGCCGCTGTAACATTAATAATCAGGTTAATACAACAACAAAATACAGGGAGAAGCTTTACAGCACTAAACGGATTTAAAAATTTTGGGCATCGAGTTAAACAAAAAATATACCTGGTCAAATTACATTTTTGATATAGCTAAATATACAGCTAGATGTTTGGGCTTTTTGTATCACTGTAAAACTCAATTTTCTTGACCTCTTAAAATTCGTTAAAATTTACCCATCCCTGAACTTAACTGTACATTTCTGGTTTGGTCCCTTCCTAAAGCTTGGTTCCAAAAGGGTTCGGTTTTGGTGTGTTAAAAGAAACATGTGTTGAAGAACGTGTGTTATTCAAAGAAACACCGCAGAGTTTCAATAGGTGGCTTTCTAGCGTTTTATTCCCTCGTAAAAAAAAACCTGTAGTTTAAGTTTCATCAAAATAGCGTCATTAGTTTTTCAGTGTTTTTTGAATATATGTAAGTTAGCTTTTGAACTGATCAAAGGTTCGAAAACCCTAACCCAAGGTCCGATTTCGACTATATGCAGTCCCCCCGTACTTTCAATAGTAGTTAACTTTTGTACAGAAATGAAAGTTCTATCTTAATTTTAAGCTACTATTTTTATTAAGTTCGACGATATTCTTTAAGTCTTCGGAACTGTGTGGATTGTCCCCGACCTACTACTCCAATTACACTAAATGGAGATAGAAATTAGCACCTTGGTACAAACTTTGGAGGTTCTATCTTTATTGGTTCAATAGTTAAGAACGTTTGGCCTAAATTTGATAAAAAAGTTCTAGGCTTCGAACACGTGGTCTGATCTCGACCGTACGCAATCCCCACCGTTTTCTCATTACTAGTAACTAACGGCATAAATTTCATGAAAGTAGTGTTATTAGTTGTTAAGTTATCGTGGTTTTTTATATATGTTTGTTAGCCCTTAGAACCCTTAGATTAGAAGGTCCGGAATCCGAGCATATGGGCCGATTTTGCGCATATACAAACCCTGCCGTACCATAAGTACTACTAGCCTACATTTAAAATTTTATCAAGGTAGATCCATTAGTTTTTAAGTTGGATGGACGGGCGGACGAACCAATTGGCTAAATCGACTCAGGAAGTCACGCTGATCACAAATATATATATATACTTTTCCATATCTAGCTCACTTTTTTTAGGTGGTTACAATCACGATACCAAAGTTGAGTTATCCATTTCTTATTTAATAGGTGTATGGTACAATTATTTTTAACAGCAGACCAAGCTAAGTTTGCAGAAACTGTGGCCATAAAACAAAACTATTTTACGCAAAATTTCAGACACGCAGCTGTAATAGGTACAGAGTAATGCTCATATAAAAAATTAAGTTGTATGGCAGCTACCCGAACCCATGGAAAAAATTAGCATGATTTAAATAGCGATGACAAGCGGAAAATAAGAAAAGCATTATATAATCGACATAAAAATGATCCGACCAATAGTGAAAATAAAGGCAAAATATATAAAAATGAAGAAAAAGGTGGGACATTTAATAAAAGAAGAAAAAAAATATTATATTAATAGAAAAATTGTAAAACCCGGAAGTGATTCTAGCATATTATGGAAAATATTGAATAATTCTATAAAAAATACCAATGAGGATAAACTGAAAAATGTTACTCATATTATTAAAAGCAATAGTGCAAAAACTAAAAATGATGATGAAACTGCAAATATTCTCAAAAATTTTTTTATTGAAATAGGAGAACGTATAAAAAAAACATTCTATGTACTAACGATTTTACTAACTGCTCACAAAATTTATATAATAGTAACTCGTTGTTTCTTATTCCAGTTATAGAAACAGAAATCCATCAAATTATAATGAATTTAAATAAAAATGCAACTCCAGGATTGGATAAAATTACAGTGAGTGATCTACAAGAGTTGGTCAATATTATAACCAAATCTTTAGTGAAACTGATAAATGAAATTTTCACCAATGGTATATTTCCCGATTCGTTAAAAAAAGCATATTTAGTTCCTTTTCACAAAAGTGGGTCAAAAGAAGATTGTGGTAACTATAGACCAATTTCGATTCTACACTCAATTTCAAAAATATATGAAAAAAGTTATTAATTCAAGAATAAGAAATTTCATTACTAAAACAATAGGCTTTGATGCTAATCAATATGATTTCTTAGAAAAAAGTGGTACAGAATCAGCTATCGCAGCAACCTTGGAACAGATTTACGATGCGTTAGATGACGGCTACTATGTTGGCGCAGTTTTTATTGACTTAACAAAAGCATTTGATATGGTAAGTCATTCCAGACTTATCAGATTGCTAGACAACTTAGGAATTAGAGGTAACAGTAATCTTTTACTAAAAAGTTATTTGACAAATCGAACCCAATGTGTTAAAGTTAATGAAGTACTAAGTGATGAACTAGTAATAAAAACAGACGTACCACAAGGTTCGTTTCTGGGGCCGTTATTATATCTGCTGTATATAATGGACTTATCTAAAAATAATATTATGCAGATGACACTAACCTTATAGCAAAAGCGAAAACATTGGCTTCAAAATATACTAAATTATAACTTAAAGATATATTGCAGTTGGTTGAACCAAAATGAATCTAATATATAAAGAAGAAAATTTGTTTGTTTGTTTGTTTGTTTGTCCAGGATTCACGTGAAAACCACTGGTCCGATTGACACCAAATTTTAGAGGAATAATTTTGGGAGTCCGGGGGGTGACATAGGCTATGTCGCATTTTTATAAGTCAGCAGGTTGCGGCTCCAGAGCCGTTTTAAACTTTTTCGTTTTTTTGATGTCGAGTCGAAATGGTTTGACCGATTCACTTGAAATTTTGCACGAATGTTCTTCTTATTACACGGAATTAATGGTATAAAACTGGTTGGAATAAATTAACCCATTTCGGCCTGGCGGGCTTCCAAAAAATTTTGTGTTTCCGATTTATGCAAACTGTTTTTAAAGTTTTTGTTTCGCAATCGATTAAAAGAACTCGACAAACCTTTTTTTTAAGTATTCCCCTAATTCAATGAAGTTGTACCTACTTTCAAAAATTGGACGTAATTTACTTACAAATTTTTTTTTGAACAATCGTCGGCAGGGGTTAACAACTTTCAAGTCTGTTAGTAAATTGAACTTCATTTTCAAAGAAGAACACATATACGATATTTGAAGTTAATCTGTTAAATCATTTCTAATATATAGCAAAGCAACGAAAAAACCTATAAAAAGCTGTTGGGCCACGATGGGTTAACGGAACTCCACAAATATTTTTTTGTGGCATTTATAGGCAAAGTAGTATCTCAAAAAATTGGCTGAAACTTGCTTTTTTACAATTTTCAAGCTTCCGGGCAACGCCGGGTAAATCTGCTAGTTATGTATAAATGTGAAAAAAACTAATTATATGATATTCAAAATGCAAAAGAAAACAAATGATAATATTATGCTTAAGATATAGGATACTATAATACAACAAGTTGATAATGTTAAGTACTTGAAAATGATAATTGATGAAAACTTAAGATGGGATAAACATATAAAAAGCATTAAAAAAAAAATTATTCCTATAACAATGGCTGTCAGAAGAATGGGGAGTATTCCGAACTATGCTGCTAAACTTATATATAATGGTCATATATTATCAAGAATTAGGTATAAAATATGCAATTGGAGTCATTGTTCATATTTTCATAAAAATCAAATAAATGCAGTAATGAATAGAGCCCTCAAAACTTTATTTAATTTGAATATAAGAACCAGAACTAATAATTTATATAAAATAATTGATACACTGGATATTAACCAACTAATTTACTTTGAGAAATGTAAATACATGTATAATATCCTGAACAATAATATTAAGTCAAAACTAAAACTTCAAATAGGGAAAAACAGGAACAATATCGAAATTACTAAAGCCAAAACAACGTTGAAGCAAAAAAGTCTAAAATGCAAGAAAACCTATCAACTCGCTACCGGCAGAAATTAAAAACAGTCAAAATTTAAACATATTTACAAGTTAACTTAGAAAATGTGTAAAAAATCAGAGAAATTAATCTTTGAAATTTAAAAAAAAAAAAAATCTAGAAATTAGTAAAATTGTAAAAAGTCATAAGTGATAGAAACTTTTTTTTTTAAATGTTAGTTATTATACTGGATTTCTAATACATACTTTTATATATTATTGTAAAATTATCTGAAACTAAATAAAAATTGAATAAAACAAAAAAAAAAAAAACAAAATTATCTTTAATTGTTTGATTTTAAAGATTGATCCAAAAGATCTTAAAATCAAAATAATTTAAAATAAGCCTAATGCAGCAATATTAATTGAAACATATACATTCGAAGAACGCGAAAAAATAAAAATTAAATTAGATTTAACTACAAATTGAATTGGTGCATATGAATAATAAATTTAGTAATAATAGAGAAACTTAAAAAGCAAAATTCGCCTGTGTATGGAACAAAGGAGAAACAATGAATCAACAAGCTAATAATTTGGAGGGAACTAACTGCAAAACTTTCAAAATAACAAATAAAAATACATTAATCCAATGGTTAATTAATCCTCCAATTGTTACACTTACAAAAACAGCAGTGAAAACGTGAGATTACTTTTTAATTTTTTAATTTTAGAATACATTAACTTATTCCATTATAAAATCTATTAATAGTATCTGCCGTTTCATTTTCATTAATTGTTTTCTTGCCCTTTTTCTTTAAAACTTAAGTTCCAGTTTTTTCAACAGTTCAAAATAGTTTTAGTTTTTAGTCATTGTTATTTTTTATAGTATTATTTATAGTATTATATATATTTCCATAGTGTTCTAGAGTCATTCCCTGCTTTTTCAATACTTTTAATAACATGTTTATTTTTAGCTTCCTCTTTTTTCACTATTGTTTGGATCTTTTGTGTGTGCGTCATACAGGGATTTGCGTCATACATGTTTGTAATCCAGCTATTATTTCTAGTTCTGACAGTTACTGCTTTTGTACACAATTTTTTTGCTTCATGTATTGCTTTAACTAGTGTGTCAATATCCATAATGTTTGTATTTTCAACTTTAGTTTTTACGATGTTACGCATTTGAATGTTATCTGTTTTATTTACAGAATAGTTTTGCAAAGGTGTTTTCTTAAAATTAATTGTTTTGATTGATGTTACGGCTATTCGATGATCAGATCAACTGTTATCCTTTATTGTGAAAAAAATATGAAATGTTTCTTTGAAGTTTGTTATTGTATGATCTATTAGAGTTTTAGATTGAGCTGTATTTCTTAAACTTTGCTCATATTAAGTATATAAAATCCAGAAGTAGCTATCATATCTTTGTATCTTATTAGTAAGTTAGTATTATCAAATAAATTTTAATTAGTATCAGCAAAAAATATGGGGTTTGAATTATCCTTCATTTTGGTTTCTAAGTACCCTATAAATAAATTGCTGTTTTCCATAAAATGTTCCAATTTTTACTCTTGATTGAGAGTTAGGGTTTCAATTACCATATAGTTATATCTTTCATTCTTAAACACTACATTGAAGGGTATATTATGCTTTACAAAAATTGCTGTACCCCTTCCCTTTTTTCTGTAATTATAAACCGCCCTAAAATTGATGATATTACGTATACCAATTTCGTTGTCGAATATCCATACTTCTGTAGGTACTACTATATCAATATCCTTGAGCTCTGCGGTGTTTTAATACGTTGCTATATATTCTCTGATCTCTTAATCTTGATAGTACGTTATATACCACTTTCAATCGCTCCTTTATAAGTTTTGCTCAATTGTAAGTTTTACAATTGGAGGCACCAATAGGGGCAGGCAAACTTGTATTGGCATCTTTTGAAATATTCTGATTGATCTGTTTCTTATTTTCGGTTTTTAGATTTAGTATTTTACCTTTGTTCCAGTTAGTGTATAAAAAATTTGTATCTGCTTACTCTTGACATCAAGGGTATTTTTATGTTTATTTATATTATAACTAGTGATTTTATCATTACTGAAAATTTTTTTATTACGATCAATTTCAATTTTGGTGCCTTTACTCGACCAAAATTTTGGAAGACAATTAAGTATGCTACTATTTTTCATTATTATTGATATGATTATTTTCAACATTATTATTATTGCTATTATAATAATAGTTATTTTCATTAATACCTATTTCATTCTTATTTATAATTACTTCACCCTTAATATTTATTTCTTTATTATTGGATTTATGTATATGTACTAACATTATTATTGATCGATTATTTTCAACATTATTAATATTGGTATTATAATTATAGTTGTTTTCATTAATACCTATTTCATTCTTATTTACTATTACTTCACTCTCAATATTTCTTTCATTAATTTTGGATTTATTTATACTAACTTTATAACTGATCTGATTATTTTCAACATTATTATTATTAGTAATAAAATTATAGTTGTTTTCATTAATACCTATTTCATTCTTATTTACTATTCTACGCCTCTAATATTCATTATTATTATTACTATTCTTATTATCATATATTTCACTAACAATTTCTGGAACACTCTTTCCATAATTTGAATATATTTTTATCCTCTTCATATTTTTTTAATTGCTAGTAGTCAACTTTTTGTTTTCTTTCATTTAATTTTTTTTTTGATATACTGGTCAGAATCTACTAAATGTTTTATGTTTTACATCTAGTCCTAGCTTGAATTTTTCATCATTTTCTTGCAATTTATGTATTCATTAATTTCTTCCTGTTGTTTACAATCATTTGTTTTATGATTCTGGTGACACTTCATGCATGTTTCTTTGTTTGTGCAGTCAGCCGATTTATGGTGAAGGCCTTTGCACTTGTAACATCTTCACACAATAATAGCATCAAAAACTTTGGCACCTTTCCCAACCAATACATAGTTTTTCCGCAGCTAATATTGAATTAGAAAGGGGAAAAAATCGTTATCCACTTCAATTACAGCGTTGTGCATTTCTTTGTTGTATTTATTACCGCATTTAATTTTATTATTATACCCTACGCCTATCAAGTAAGAAAAGGGTACGGTGTTTGCAACCAGCTAAAGGAAGCGAGCTACATATGGAAAAAATATATCTATTTGAGTCGAAATAACCATGTCCATCCGTCCGTAGGCAAAAGCTAATAGAGCTATCTTGATGAAATTTAAGCTGCAAGTTAAAGTACGGTGGAGGTTGCATATGGGCGAAATCGGCCATGGGTTCGAATTTTAGACCTTTTTATCTTTTTAAGGACTCACGAACATATAAAAAAAATTAGGATAACTCAACAACAAATGGCGCTGCTTGCATGGGATTTGTGCTGTAGGTTATTAGTAATGAGTATACGACGGGATTACGTACGGTTGAGATCGGGCTATGGGTTCGGATCCTAGAACTTTTTGATCGAATTTTGGCCAAAAATCAGTGTAGATAGAACCTTCAAATTTGGTATCAGTGTACTTCTTGGAGTGGAGTAGTGGGTCGGGGACCATCCACCCAGTTCTGAAGACCTTAAAGCATATCATTGAAATTAATAAAAAACGTGGCTTAAAGTTAAGATAGAACATTCCAATTGTGTACAAGGGTTAAAAAACGGCGCGGACTGTATATAGGCGAAATTTGACAATAGGTTCGGATCCTGGAACTTTTTCATCAAATTTAGGTTGAACGAGCATAGTTCCGAATTCAAAGAAGATAGAACCTTCAAATTTCGTATCAGGATGTCCCTTCCTAATCGCTTAGTGTCTATATAGTTTCGAAAACCTTAAAACATATTTTCGAAAATAAAAAAGATAGTAACTTCAAACAAATGTAAAAGCTTCAAATTTGGCACAATGATGTTCTTAACTATTTCCTACGTGTTTTCTTAATATATGATCAATTCGAGTGGTGGTTCAGGTAACTCTCTTAGACCTCCCAAAGTTTAAAGGCTTATCATCGAAATTAATAAAAATAGTAACTTAAAATTAAGATAGAACGTTTCAATTATGTATAAGGGTTAAGTAGTATTGTTAGTATAACGAGAACTACATATGGGCGAAATCATACTATGGTTTCGGGTTCTGGAACCTTTGAAAATTTCAAGGGCTAACAAACATATATCTTAAAAACACCATAACTCAAAAACTAATTCCGCTATTTTGATGAAATTTAAATTCTTGGTTACTGGTAATGAAAGTTACATGGGAATTGGTTCTGGTCGAGTTCGAACAACTCATTGATTAATATATTCTAGAAGCTTTTGATCGAATTCAGGCCCAGCGAATATAACTTCGAAACCAAAGAAGATAGAACCTTATATTTGAGGCACAGGTGTTTCTTATTTGTTTTGTGTACGTAAATTTTTGGATGAATTGATGAATTGCGTTTTGTGTACCACCCCCACTACTCCGATGACCTTAAAGCATTTATTCAAAATTAATAAAAATAGAAACTTCAAATTAGATACACTATTTCCTATTTCCGTTCTTATTAAACACTTTTATATTTTTAATAGGTTAAGAATTTTACTATAAAACATAATATTATGTATTATATTATATAAATTAAAAAGAAAATATTTTTATGATTAAAAGAATTATATGAAAGGTTCTCTAAATTTGTCATTGTATTTTAGAAATACATTTATTGCATATTTTGATTATTAAATTTTGTGATTAAAAGCTAATGAAAGCATTAATTGTTTTAATTAATATTAAAAACAATCAAATTGTATAAGCTTTTATATTTATATTATTACAAATTAATATTTCTTTTGAATAACTTTGAGTTTGATTATTTAAAACATTAGAAAATAAGTAAATTAAGAGAATAAATTTAAAAAAGAGAAAGTTTGGTTGTATGTTTGTTTGTTTGTGTCTTATAGACTCCTAAACTGCTCAGCCGATTCTTATGAAAATTTGTATATAGGGGTTTTTGGGTAGGGAAGGAAATCGTGACGAAAAATTTTGCTCTAATGGGCCACCAAGTTGGGGCTATGGTGCAAGTATTTAAACTTTTTCGTCCTAAAATGAAAGGGGTTCGACTGATTGACTTCAAATTTTGTATACGTGATGCTCCTTAAGAATTAAGTTGACACTATTAACAGATTTGGAATTTGTTGACCCATGTCGGCCGACGGTTAGCCAAAAAAAATGTTGGAAGCAAATATTGTCCAATATTTGAAAATAATAAAACAAAATTAGAAAGATTTTTATATGTGATTAAACTCCGTTCAGAAGAAACCAAAACAAAACTTATTTTAAAAAAAAAAATTTTGGTGCACTATTTACAGGAAAACTTAATCTTTCTTCTGAAACAAAAACAAAGAAACAATTGTTCTTTTTCTTTTTTTAATTATTTAATTTCAGATAATTTTACAATATAAATATAAAATTATTTATAAAAAATCAAAATTTAAATACAAATTAATTTTACTTATCTCTAAATTTACTTTTAAATAGAATTTTAACTGTTTTAATTTTTAAAATTTTTAATATATTTATTAAGTTTATTTTTAAATATTTCCACATTTTGACAATTTGTAATTTCCGTGGGTAAAGAGTTGAAAAGCTGTTTTTCTTAATTTTGAAGGGTGACAAAGCTACAGCTCCCGCAAATTCCAAAAAAAGCCCTATATTTAAATTGGTATTATAAGAGTTATGTTAGGTTTATTTTCAATCTAAAAACGGTTAAAGAAAGCTGCTTTCTTAATTTTTACAAAAATACATCACTAAAATGTACAGAGTTGCCATACGATACTAAAATTTACCATTATCCAAAACTCAATTTTTGCAAAATTTTTGTCCCCACATATCTTTAACGGCTAGGGTCTTGAAATTTTAGGAAAAGTTAGATCTTTAGAAATTAGTAGGAGTCGGTTAACAAAAATTTTTTGTCACGTCCCCTATTTTGCAGCTATGAGGGCTCGAAAATTGAAATTTTACTATTTTTAAGCACCTGTAACTTGAATACCTGTTCAAAATTTTTTTTGTTAATATACAAAATTTGAAGGTCCAACATTATTCTTTAACATATATGTTATAATATTTTCTTAAATTTAAAAGCTGTTCTTTAAATTGAAGAAAGTGTCTCTCAGTTTTAACCATTTTTTCTTAAATAGTAAAATTCTAAGTAAAATTCCAAATTTTGGTAGAATTCATAATTTAATTCCTTGAACCTAAAAAAGTTGGGGGAAGGGGAGTAGTGAGGATTAGATCTTTGAGAAATTGGGCAACCTTATAAAGGGGCTATAAGGACTTAAAAATTAAAAAATTTACTGATTCTATAAGTAAGTAGTAACTTAGTCACCAACGTACATATATATTTCGTAAATTAAACGTTAACATTGAAGCTTCAACAATATATTCCGATAAAATACTCAGTATGAAACACTATATAAATGTGCTTTTTTAAAAACCCTTGGTTTTTTTCATCACTTGTTATAATCTTCTTTTAACCCAGATTTATGTATAGGAACTATAAAGGCTTTTTTAAGTTGATTTGGAAATATTTCTTCTGTAAAACATTTTTTGATCATTATCTCTAAAGGTTGTTTTATAACATTAACCAATTCCTGTAAGTCTAATCTAATCCTAGAGTTGAATTTTTATTTAATTTCATGATCATTTGAAAGATTTCAGCTTGTGTAACTGGAGTAAGAAATAAAGATTTACTATCATATATTTTATGGACCGTATTATTAACTTTTTTAGAATTCTGACTCGTAGTTAGAATACATTTACTTATCCCATTAAAAAATCTATTCTGTCGTCACATGTTCATTAATTGTTTTCTCGCCCTTTTTCTTTAAAACGTAAGTAACAGTTTCAGTTTCTTGGTCATTATTATTTAATAATTTCCATAGTTTTCTAGAGTCATTCCCTGCTTTTTCAATACTTTTAATAATATGTTTATTTTTAGCTTTCTTAATTAATTTTTCTACTTTCTTTTTGAATAGTATATATTTTAATCTTTTTTCACTATTTTTTGGATCTTTTGTGTCATATAGGGATTTTCTGATTTTAAGTTTTTCAAATATCATGTTTGTAATCCAGCTATTATTTCTAGTTCTGGCAGTTACTGCTTTTTAGTACACAAGTTTTCGCTTCCTGTATTGTTTTAACGCGTGTATCAATATCAATAATGTTTGTATTTTCTACTTTAGTTTTTACGATGTTACGCATTTGAATGTAGTCTGTTTTATTATAGTATAGTTTTGCATAGGTTAACATTAATTTTTATACCCGTGCATACATATATGACATCGGGTATATTAGAATTGCTCCTCCGTTTGTAACGCGTCGATCTAGACGAGCTACATATAGTGTCAAGGGTACGTATCGGCTCAGAATCGAAAAATGAGTCGATCTAGCTATGTGTGTCTGTCCGTCCGTCCGTTCGTCCTTCTGTGTGTCAGCACGATAACTCAAAAACTAAAAGAGCTACAGTTTTGAAATTTTCACAAAATATTTTTCAATCAATTTCTAGGTTCCCTTGGTTAAGATAGGACCAAAACTTCGGGTAGCTCTCGAACAACTAACTTTTTTAACTCCAATATTTTCATATAAAAATTTGAAATTTTGCTATGCATCTTGTATTTAACATGAAATTATATGAATTTTGTTTTTTTTTTTTGTTATTTTTGTTTTTTTTGAAGATAACGATTTCGAGTTAGAATTTCATATGATTTAAATGATGCGTAGTTTATTTAAGATAAGCAAAAAAGAAGACAAAGATTTTTTTTAATTAAATGGCTTATTGATATTGATAGATATACTCATTATGAATATGATGATTATTATCTATCATGATGATTAATATATGAATATGATCATATGAAGCTTATTTTGCTTAAGTTTCATGTATTCGTGAATTAAAAATTAATTAAAAGAGATAGAATTGAAAAATTAGAGCTAGAGTTTTGAAATTCACACAAGACATTTTTTGGACATTTTTGAGGTTCCCTATTCTTTTTGGTTAAGACCAGACGAAGGTTTCGGGGAGCTGCCACACAACTTATTTAAACCAATATGAATTTCTTCAAAAGTAAAAGACGAAAATTACACACGGTTAGTTTTATAATGAATCAAGCACTTATATGAAAAATGTTACGGCTCCATTTTTGGGAGACTGCCATACAATTACTTTGCACCAAAATGAATTTCTTAGAAACTGATTATACTACAAGGATGAAAATTACACACTGTTAGTTATATAATGAATCGAGCACTTGTATGAAGTTTGAAAATGTTACGGCCCCATTTTCGGGGGCTGCCATACAACTTCTTTGCACCAATATGAATTTCTTTGAAAATAATTATACTACGAAAATTAAATTTATACACGATTAGTTATATAATGAATCGAGCACTTATATGGGATTTCAAAATGTTACGGCCCCGTTTTCGGGCAGCTGCCATGCCAAGTTGTCAATTCGATAACGGTGAATCTAATGAAGCTACGAGGTTAAAATTAAAACTGGGCAGGTAAAGTAATAGGGCAAGTTAGTTGGCAAAGTTGAACATCACCCGGACCAACTTTTAGGGTTTTTTTTTGTTTTAAGCAAAAACTATGGTACCTATAATGAATTAAAAATTAATTTTTTTTTTTTGTTATTTTTTTTTAAGCAAATATATAATTTTATCAAAAATATACTTTTTTATATTTTTTTTTGTAACATTAATAATAGCATAAGTGAAATAAATAACGGTTAGTGGGTATGCACGGGTATCTAAAAGTTGACAAGGGCAACTATAATCTTCCTCGTTTTGATTGATGTTACGGCTATTTGCTGATCAGATAAACTGTTATCCTTTATTGTTAAAGTTATAAATAAAATAATAAAGTTATAGTTCATACCCTCTGATGTGTGAATGATGCATGCATGGTCGAGAATAGTGGAAAACTAATAAAATAAAGTTGTTTAATATCTTAAGATTTTTTTATTAACTACGTACTCTATATTGAATGCAATTTATTTTTATTATGTTTACTTCTATGTTTGAAAAAACGGTTTAAAATTTTCTTTTTAAATTTATAAGAATAAATTATTTTCAGAGAAAAAATTTAAATTAGTTACAATTATTGTGAATTTTTTATTTAAGTAATATTAAGGGTTTTGACATTATTGTTTCTTGACATTATTGTTTCTTAATTATCGGTTAAAATTTACTTTAAACAATACAAAACGTCGTTTAAAATAAATTTAATTAATAAACAGAAAAAATTAAAAATAAAAAAAACTTTGTAATATGATACATATAAGTATGCAACATAAAAAAAACAAATTAAATAAAAAAAAAAATTCTAAGTGCTAAATATTTTGTATGTTCCAAAACATATAAAACAAAAAAAAAAAAAAGAATATGGTGTCTTGTAATAAATGTAGAGGTAAAATAAAAGGTGATACGGGAATTCAATGTTCGGGAGTGTGTAAAAAAATTTTTCATGAAGTTTTGAAGTGTTCAGGATTGGATTTATCGACAGTTAATAATGTGTACGCAAATAACAATTTAAGATTTATTTGTGACGATTGTATCCTGTACATACAAAATGTGGATTTGGTTCTACAAAACATGGACTCCGCGGTAACAAAAAATAGTGAACATCTAAAGGAATATAAAAATGAATTTGAAGCTGCTCTTAAAAGAAATGAAAGTGAAGTCATAAATTTACTGAGAGCTATGAAGTCGGGTTTTACAAAGACATTGGAAGAAATTAAGAGTGAACAACAAATGGAGCTACGTTAGATGGAAAAAATTACTGAAGTCTTTCAAATACAAAGCGATAAGATGAATGAATCTTTTAATAATGTATTGAAACAAAATGATGAGGTATGCAAAAAAATGAATAATGTAATTAACGAAAATAATATTAATGTGGGTCCAAACTGTATCATTGGCTGATATGGTAAAAAATACAAAAAATATTGGGATGAAAATGAAAAAAGAATTACCTTTGATTGTTAAGCTAAAATATAAACAAAAAAGTGAAAAAACAAAAAGTGATCTAAATACAAAGGTTGATCCAAAAAATTTAAAAATCAAAAATATTGAAACTAAAACCAATGGAGCAATATTAATTGAAACAGACACAATTGAAGAACGTGAAAAAATAAAAGTTGAATTAGAAAAGAAAATGACAGACAGATAAATATACCAACGGTCATTAAGCCACAAATTGAATTGGTTTATATGGAAAATCAATTTAGTGATGCCGAAATAGTAGGAAAACTCAAAAAGCAAAATTCCTTTTTAGAAATGTGTGATATGAAAGTAGTAAAAACATACGAGTTGAATAAATATAACAAAGTAATATATAATGCAGTAATTGAAGTAGATAAAGAATTTTTCCCAAAAATACTTGCGAACGAAAAATTAAGTATAGGATGGGAAAGATGCAAGGTATTTGATGCTATAAATATACAAAGGTGTTACAAATGTAAAGGGTTCAACCATAAAGCAGTGGATTGCAAGAATAAAGAAACGTGTCTAAAATGTCATCAAGAACATAAAACAAACGTATGAAAGAGAGAGGAAATAAATAATTGCATAAACTGTATAAAATACAACGAGAAACTAAAATTAAATATGGATATTAATCATTAGACTCTTAGTAAACTATGTCCTGAATATCAATATAAACTACGTTTAAAAAAAAAGCCATTGGATATTAGCAACTAAAGAACATAGTTGTTGATCAAATAAACCAGGAAAACTGTATACAAAGAAATAAAAAAATTACGAATAAAAATACTTATGAACCGAAACATTATATAAGTATGTATAAAATTTATCTTAATGCCAAAAATTTAAAAGAAGATAATGCAATTAACACTGGAGCAAAATTAAAAGGAGTTATTAATGTTAATAATAAAGTTGATAGTAATCATGATAATATTGATAATATTATTATTAATATAATTGTCTAGAATGAGGTGTAACAAACGCATTCAATTAAATGTGTTTTGTTGGATGTGATTATTAAAAAATAAAATATTAATGTTTTGTCAAATATCATAATTAGAAAATAAAATATCATAAATTATCGTAAGCAGGCCAACAAATATTTTATTAATTTTTAATAAAAAAAAAAAAACAAAAAAAAAATTTTTTATGAACTTAAATTTATTTATTAGTTTATTTTCATAAAAATTGATTTCAGTTTTAAAAATTACAGAAGATTTTCTGGGAATTTTAAATAAATAGTTAATCATTTTGGTATTAAAAACTAAGACTATGCTTAACAGGAACAGTTTTGTAGTAAATCTTCATTAGTTTCAGTTAAAAACTGAAATAATGGCGAAGGCCAAATGTACGCTTTGTTGCGTTGCTTGCGTTTTGCTTTGGAAAGTAAATAAAGCAAGTAATGTTTCAAAGCAATTTCAAAGCTTCCCTCATCTCATCGCTGAAATAAAGCCAACTGAACTGCACCATAGAAATCAAAGCAAATATATTTTTTTACTTAATTAGGTAGGTATAATAAAAAAAAATTAAAAAATTAATTTGCATTAGAAATCCATAGAAACAGGTACATAATTAATTAAACATGTTGAGAAGGTACATTGTAGAATGTTGGCAACATACAAGTATTTCGATTTGAATCTAAACAAAGGTTATGAAACAATATTCAGAGCTTAGCAACATTTTAAAAATATGTTTACATAAAGTTAATAGATGGAGAAATAGATCATTATTGAAACAAAATAAACCTATAAAAAAATTTCAAATCTTTTAACAAACAATTTTTTTTCATCGTCAAATTTTTAAGAAGTTATATAAGTAATTTTTTTCTGTGTATGAATTACTAGAATCGAAATATAATCTACGTATTACAAAATGTAACAGTTTCGACTTTATTTAAGAAAATAGTATTGATATACAATATATGTACATGTATGTAATGAAATTAAAAATAATTCTTATTAGAAAAAGTTTTTCTCTCAATTGACATTCCGTCATTCTGTGACGGGCCAATAGCTAGTATTGATAATATCGATAATAACAATAAAAACAATAATAATAATAATAGTAATAACAATAATAGTTAATAATAATTATAATACTAAAAATAATAATAATAATGAAAGTAATAACAACAATAGGAATAACAATAATAATAGTGTTATTAACAAAAAACCAAGTCTATTTTCAAAACTAATGAACTTTAGCAAAAATAAACCACCCCTCAAAACTAATATGATAAATAAAGTTCCTAACAAAGATAATAAAAACTCCCATAGTATTCAGGATCGAGAAATCGTTTCAGTCAAAGAAAAAATCAGATCAAAAGAGCTGCTAAGCAACGATTACTCAAATTGGGTTAAAGGAGAAACTATCAACATTTAAAATAATCCTAAACTGGGCAAAATAGATGAAGAACCCAAGAATTTAAGTACAGAAGACAGTGGAAAAAGTTTTGTCAACCCCATGGTTCCGCCAATTGTTAGATTAACATAAAAAGCAATTGAGTCTGGTGAAAATACGTATGCCTTATCTAGATTAAGAGAACACATAATCTACAACAATGTGAGATTATTTTTATCATATTTTCATGATAAAGAAGATATTTGTTATGATGTATTACGCAAACAAGTCTAAAAGTACTTATTCATCAAGAAGGGCTGCCAAATAGCTATGTAGAACTCAGTAATTTATATTTTGTATATCATGATAGCACCGGAATATCCAAAAGCGAAGTACTTAAAGATTCAGCTTATTTTAGGAGACATATTGATAATAAATATAGAGAGCACTTACAAAAAATTAGAGAGTCTTGGCAAAATTATATGATTAGTAAACCATGACACGTAACAAACACAATAATATAAATATGGTGCATTTCAATGCTAGAAGTTTAAAGAACAAGTAAAGAAACAGTCAGTCAGTGCAACCGACTTAGAAATACCCTACACCTATTTGGTTCAAATTTAAGGACATATCCATAAGTCGTTTTAACACTATAAGAGCTGTTATTAATTTGATCGTAAGACATAGCTAACCAAATTAACTTTACAATACTAAAAACATTTTCTAATTACACTATCTATTAAAAAATATTACAAATTCTTACTAATTTATCTATTTAAAAATATTAAAACAAAAAAACTTGAAACAAATGAAAATATATTTATTCCAATTCAATTACTAAATGAAAAAATTTAAATTATTACATTTTGTGATAAAAAGCTAATATATTTAATAATTAAAATTTTTCAAAATTGCAATTATTTTAAATGGCTTGTTTATATACCTAATAGAAAAGCTTATAAACGCAAAATATGCAATAAATGTATTTCTAAAATACATATACAAATTTAGACCTTTTCATATAATTCATTTAAATATAAAAATAAATTTTACATAAATGCAGCAAGTACCTTTGAACATAGCTGAACCACTACAATTAAGTCAAAATTTCGGGGACACATAGGAAATAGGAAATATATTCTTTGGCTTCGAAATTGAGCTCGACCAGGACCAATTCCCATGGTACTTTCATTACTAGTAACCTAGAAAAAGGAAATAGTAAAGAACATCCATGTGTTAAATTTGAAGCTTCTACTTTTGTTTCAAGTTATTATCCTTATTAATTGCAAAAATATGCTTTAATGTCCTCGGAACTGAGTGACTGGTCCCCACCCACTACTCCAATTGGGCTCAAATTTCAAGGAGACTAAGTAAATCGAAATCGACACTCTGATACCAAATTTGGAGGTTCTATCTTCATTGGTTACGGAATTATGCTAGTTTGGCCTAAATTCGATCAAAAAGTTCTAAGTTCCGAACCCATTGTCCAAACCTCACCGTGCGCAATTGCCGCCTTAGTTTCATTACCAATAACCTGCAACACAAACTTGATGAAGATAGCGTCATTAGTTGTTGAGTTATCGTGATTTTTTACATAATGTGCGTTAGCCCTGAAACCGATTAAAAGGTCCAGAATCCGAACCTTTGGGCTGATTTCGGTTTTATACAGTCCGCGCTTTACTTTAAGTACTAAAATTTGAACGTTCTATCTTAATTTTAAATTACTATTTTTAGTAATTTCGAGTATAAGCTTTTAAAACTTTGGAGGTCTAAAGGGGTACTGAACCACCACTCCAATTGATCCCAAATTAGGGGGACATGCAAGAGATAGTAAAGAACACAAAATATGAAGCTTCTACATTTTTTCAAGTTGCTATCTTTATTAATTTTAAAGATATGCTTTAAGGTTTTCGGAAATGTGTGGCTGGTCCCCGACCCCCAACTCCAATGGGGCCCAAATTTCAAAGACACTTAGGAAATAGGAAGGGACACCCTGATACCAAATTTGGAGGTTCTATCTTTATTAGTTTCGGAATTATGCTTGTTTGGCCTAAATTCGATCAAAAAGTTCTAGGTTCCGAACGCATGATCCAATCCCGAACGCATGATCCAATCCCGAACTTACGCAGTCCTCGAAGTAGTTTCATTACTAGTAACCTAGAGCAGAAATTTTATGAAGATAGCGTCATTAGTTGTTGAGTTATCGTGATTTTTTATATATGTTCGTTAGCCCTTCGATCGATTAAAAGGTCCAGAATCCGAACCCATGGGCCGATTTCGCCCATATGCAATCCCCGCCGTACTTTCAGTCCTAGTAACCTACAGTTAAAATTTCATCAAGATAGCTCCATTATTTTTTGAGTTATCGTGCCTACGGACGGACGGACGGACGGACGGACGGACGGACAGACGGACGGACGGACATGGCTATATCGACTAAGGCGGTCACGCTGATCACAAATATATATACTTTTCCATATCTAGCTCGCTTCCTTTAGGTGGTTACAAACACCATACCAAAGTTAATATACCCTTTTACCTATTCTATAGGTGTAGGGTATAAAAATATGACTGAAATCGAACTTTTTGTTAAAGACAGAGTAGATATTGACATTATTATGATTGGTGAAACGTGGTTATACTCAGATGAAGAAAATTTTTTTAATATACCTGGCTTCCCTGCATCTTTTAACTCTAATAATGAATCAAGAGGAGGTGGAACCACTATTTTTATTAAGAATAATATTCGGTATACGGTGTTAGAAATATTGGAGCAATTCAATACTATAATTATATCGTTTAATAACACTTCCCCATCCTTAAAAATTGCAGTTACCTACAAAAAACCAAGTGATAACAATAGCGATTTACTAGCACATCTGGATTTAATTTTTAGTCTTTTCTTTCTAATTTATACAAGAATATAGTTCTGAAAGGTGATATTAATATTGATTTATTAACAGACACAGAGCTCTCCAGATCTTATAAATTGATGTTAGAATCTAACGGAGTTACCATAAAAAACGTACTTAGTTATGAATCTGCTACTAGAGTGACTGAATATTCTTCTACAATCATCGACCATATTCTGACAGATCTAGAAAAGTTTGACTTTGACATAAAGCTTCATGATATAGTTAATCTGGATCATAAAGCGGTTAGTGTCAAATTAAATAAAGTTTTAAGAAAGATTGAACCTATTTTTAAAAGGGAAATCTACAACACAAATTTTAAGAAATATAAAGAAAATGTTAGAAAGTTACTTGAAATAAATAAATGTCATAGTGTGGATGACCTTATAAAAATATTACAAAATGCAAAGGTGAATTCTACAATTAAAACACTCCGAAGGGTTAGAAACAATAATCATTGGATGACAAAGGAATTATTAAATATGATCAAAAAGAGGAATAATTTGTTTAAAAAGTTCAAAAAGCAGCCTAACGATATAGATATTAAAGCTAATTTTAAAAATGCAAAAAACAAGGTGACGTATGAAATAACTAAAGCCAAACAAAATTATTTTAATGATAAACTACAATTAGCTGGTTTTGACCAAAGAAAAATTGCATGAAATTGGAATAAGGGGTACAGCTAATAACTTACTCTACTCATATCTGAATAATAGAAAACCTATTACAAAAATTAATGGAGTTTTTAGTAATGAATATAATATAAACATAGGTGTTCCTCAAGGATCAGTACTTGTATGCGAATTTGCGAGCTAACTACAAGATTTTTGCTGACGATACATTACTTATCTATAATGCTAGAACCTGTAAAGAACTTGAAACTCTTGTAAATACTGATTTGGGGATTTACGAAAATTGGTTAAAAGGTAATAAATTAACTATAAATGCGGAAAAAACAAAGTTTATAGTATATAAAATAAAGAATAAAATTGATATATCCCAATCTATTGGTAAATAAGACTAAAATTGAAAGAGTTCCTGCATATAAATACCTTGGAGTTGTAATTGATGAAAAACTGAAGTGGGAGGAGCATATTAATTAATTAGTTAAAAAAATTGTGCCTCTCCTGTGTGCCTTCAAAAGAAGTGGAATTATATTGAATAAAAAAACTGCAGATAAGTTTTATTATTCTCATATTATTTTGCACATCAGATACAATTTATGTAACTGGTCCAGCTGTTCATTATGGTTGAAAGATAAAATTAGTGTTCTAATAAACAAAGCCATTAAATGCTTACATAAGTACGACTGGCTTACACCAACAAATGAAATTTTTATACGCACGGGATATCTAAAGTTACCCGAACTTATTATTTTGGAAAAATCCAAGCTAATTTTTAAAATAGAAAAAGGGGTGTACAAAAAAAACATCATAATTACCAGAAGAAACAATATTCATAATTACAATACAAGAAGGTTAAACAATTTAAATGATGCCAAATCTAGAATAGAGTTATCACGAAAAAGTTATCTCTCGTCATCAATAAGGATCTATAATAAACTGCCGCTGGAGTTAAAAAGAAGTTCATATTTCAAAAAACTGAAGCATTCATTAAAGAATAACCCTTCATTTGTGGATAGTATAACGCAGGAGTGAAATTTTTCAACGCTCGTTGCACATATCTGTGCATGTATATATAAATGTATATATATTTAATATATGTAAATATATGTTGAATAGTACTAGGAAGTAACTGCGATGTTTTATACCAAAACTATAAGTTTTGTTTATATCACAGTTAAAAAAAAAAAAAAAAAAAAAAAAACAAATAATATGTAAAAACATATGTATATCACTAAACAAATTTTTAACATTAATAAAAAAAAAATAAACCGCTTTAAAATTGGGAATATTATGTATATCAATTTCGTTGTAGAATATCCATACCTTTGTAAGTACTACTATATCAATATCTTTGAGCTCTGCGATCAAAACTTCTAATTCTAATATTTTATTTTTTATGCTACAGATATTTAAGTATAAAATATTTAGATTCCCTATTTGTTTTATTATATTTGGGTGATTGATCATTATCGAATGCTTATCATATAATTTTGTCAGTTTTCTCTTATTTTTTGAAGATACTCTCGATATTTATTATTAATGTGGTTTCTATACGCTTTTAGATTCTTTATAACATTCCCATGAGAGACTCCGATATTTTCATGATATTCATAATATGTTATACGTAGTTCTTTATAATCTGTTCGTAATCCTTCTTGATCGATTAGTACTTTGATATTTGTTTGTGTCATACCATTATAACAAATATCAGTTTGAACATAAAAATATGATAAATATTTCTTACGTTGCTATATATTCTGTGATCTCTTAATCTGGATATACGTTATCACCACTTTCAATTGCTCTTTTTGTAAGATTAACATTTGGAGGCACCATAGGGCCAAGCCAACTTGTATTGGTATCTTTAGAAATATTCAGATTAATCTGTTCCTTATTTTCGGTTTTTGGATTAAGTGTTTCACCTTTGTTCCACTTAGGGTATAAAAATTTGACCCTAAGGGTATTTTTATTATTACTTCTATTATTACTAGTGATTTTATCATTACTGGAATTTTTTTTTATTATGATAAATTTCAATTTTATTGCCTTTACTTGACCAAAGTTTTGGAAGATAATTAAGTATGCTACTATTTTTCTTGTCCTTATTAGATAGAGGGTATTTTTATTATTACTTCTAATATTACTAGTGATTTTATCATTACTAGAATTTTTTTTATTATGATCAATTTCAACTTTAGTGCCTTTACTTGACCAAAGTTTTGAATTATATTTACATTATTATTGAAATGATTATTTTCAACATTATTATTATTGCTATTGTAGTAATAGTTATTTTCATTAATACCTATTTCATTCTTATTTACAATTACTTCACCCTCAATATCTCTTTCATTATTATTGGATTTATTTATACTAACATTATTATTGATTAGATTATTTTCAACATTATTATTGGTATTATAATTATAGTTGTTTTCATTAATACCTATTTCATTCTTATTTGCTATTGCTACGCCTTCAATAATTCTTTCATTATTATTATTACTATTCTTATTATCATAAATATCAACAACAATTTCTGGAACACGCTTTGTACAATTATTCAATATATTTTCATCCTCTTCCCATTTCTTTAATGGCTAGTACCCAATTTTTTGCTTTCTCTCATTTAATTTTTTTTTTGATATACTGGACAGAATCTACTAAATGTTTTATTTTTTACACTTAGTCCTAGCTTGAATTTTTCATTAATTTTCTTGCAATTTATGCATTCATTAATTTCTTTCTGTTGTTTTCAGTCACTTGTTTTATGGTTTTGGTGACACTTCATGCATGTTCCTTTGTTTCTACAGTCAACCGATTTGTGATAAAAGCCTTTGCACTTGTAACATTTTCACACACTAATAGCATCAAAAACTTTGCACCTTTGCCAACCAATACAAATTTTTCCGCAGCTAATATTTTCGGGAAAGAATCCTTATCCACTTCAATTACAGCGTTCTGTATTTAGTTTTATTATTTTAACTCACTCTGTTCAAAAAAACTATTTTGTTTTATAAGCTTTTCTATTATTTCATCCTAATTTAAAAAAAATTTATTATATTTATATTTAATTTTCTTCCGAAATTTAAAATTACGTCCGATCAGTTTCAGTTCAAAATAAGAACTTTTTGCCATTATTTGACTTCTCTGCAAAGCAAACTTTATTTTGAAGCCAAAAATATGAAGAAAACCAATAAAATGGATTATTTATGGCTTAAAAACAATTCAATTTTATTACGTGAAAATAAAACATGTAAGATTTTCGCTATTACTAATTTTAATGACATTAAAAAAATTAAACAAAGCTTTCAAATTCAATTACTTTTATTTCTTAAATTTTCCAAAGCTTTTTTCATTTGTATTAAATTGAATTTATATTAACTTTATTCTTTTGCTGCAATTATTTTTATTTTTTTTTGTTGTTATAATACATTTTACATACGGTGTGCTTTTGACAGTATCATATGTATGCAGGCAAAGGTACATATGGCTATTGGAACATTAATGGGTTTATAGGAATAAATATGCAACTATCCAAAACAATTCAAAACTCTATATCGTTTTTCTCACTAATTCTAATTTGGTTACACTGTCAAACCATAGTATCAAAAATAAAAAGATCGTTAGTTTCTCAAATAAACTGAAATTATTCTAACAGAATTGCAGTGGTATGAGGAGTTTGCTTAAGAAATTATATATTGACTGTAAGTTATATGAATTTAATATTCTGGCTGTCACTGAAATATGGTTAAACGATTGCTTCGTAAATGAACAAATTTTGGACAGTTCTTGGTCGATTTATAGAAAAGATCGGTATTATCTTGCTACAAATTGTTCCCGTGGTGATGGTGTACTACTTGCAGTAAACAATACCTTATCTAGTGTGGCATTAATCACTAGGAATTACCACTCTTGCGATCACCCAATTATTAAAGTTAACTTAGGTAACCATTTTTTATACCTTGGCATTGTTTATTTTCCTCCTAATTCTGGAAATTCCTCATATTCTGAATTTTTCGAGATATACCAGCATGTTACATCTAATGTGAATGAGGATGATTCAATTATAATTTTTGTGAACTTTAAACGTTCTCCTTTTTTTTTTATTGTTGACGAATCAGATAACTTGTTATTACAAATCAACTTTCAGGACGAAATAAATTTCGATCTTATTAACATATTTTATGGTATGAAGCAATCACTAGACTCGAAACCAAAAATGGTATAGGACCAGACCTAATTCCACTGACTTCTTCTTATAAACCTATTTCCTCATGTATTTTTCCGTTATTTTTTGGAAATCATCTTATCTAACCCCTATCCACAACAAGGGCGATAAATCATTTGTCGAAAATTGCTGTATAGCTATTCTATCAACTATTCCAAAGTTGTTCGAAAAAATTATTGTAGATAAAATTACGCCCATAATAAATTTTAAACTAAACAAACAACAACATGGATACAGAACCATTTATTTTACACTTCTGAAATTCTTAATGAAATGGAAAATGGGCACCATGTTGATCACAAAATTCTACTAAACAAACTTGCAGTTTTCAGGTTTAGGTATTTCAGGCTTTTTTCTTTACTGGATATTCTCGTATATTACAAGTAGATCGCAAAATATCAAATTTCATGAATTTTTGATGGACTCAATTAATGTTACATCAGGAATACCGCAAGGTAGCAACTTAGGTCCACTCTTGTTTAATATACTCATTTCCGATCTTTCTAGTAAACTTTTCGGTGTATCACATGTTGGATTTGCTGATGATCGCAAGATTTATCTTGTAATTAAAAATAGGTCTGATGTTGCAGACCTCAGACAATTAGTAAATTCTTTACAAGAATGGTGCTTCTCTAATAAGTTAAAACTAAACATTGAAAAATGCAAGGTTATAAGTTTTAGACGTAAGAGATCTATTATTTCTCTCGGTTATAATATAAATAATGAAAACGTTGAAAGGGTTAAAAGTATTATCTATTTAGGGATTCTGTTAGATGATAAACTGAACTTTCATCTTCATTATGAGTATACGATTTCCAGCGCAAACAAAATGCTCGGTTTTATTAAAAAAAGAGCTGAAGAATTCAGCAATATCCCTATAACTAAAACTCTTTATTGTTCTTTAGTACGATCTATTCTTGAATATGGTATTGTGTAGGATCTCTAACATAACTAACCATAACTAAGCATAACATAAACATTATAGGTATTTACCGATCGCATGAGACCCATTTATCTGATTTTATTAATAAATTAGATAATATTGCTACCACTTATAAAAATTCTGTGATAGAAGTTGATATAAATTTATATCTATTGAATACGATTCAGGAACAAGGGTTGAAATATGCCAATGCATTACTCTCCAATGGGTATTTCATTAATAATAACATATCCTGGAATATGCTACAAGAATAAGCAAAACGACAAGAACAATTATTGACCACTTGATTACCAATTTTGTAATTACATCTTTTTCTGGCCATGAAATTTTTTGATTAATATAAATCTTAAAGCCATAATAAAAGAGGAACTAAAAAAAAACAGTGCTAGACTATGACGGAAACCATCGAAGATCGTTTTAAAAAAATTCCAATAAGGATCCAAAAAATTTTAAAATAAAGAATATTGAAAACAAAAGTAATGGGATGATTTTAATAGAAACGGAAACCATCGAAGATCGGGTAAACATCAAAAAGGAATTAGAAAAAAAATGAAAGAGAATTATGATATCAAAATACCTGTGATCATTAAACCTAATATAGAAATTGTGCACATGAATAATAAATTTAGTGAAAATGATATTGTGGAAAAACTTAAAAAACAAAATTCTTTTCTACACTTGAGTAAACTAAAAGTATTAAAGATATATCCAGTGAAAAAATACAACAAAGAAATGTTTAATGCAATTATGGAAGTGGATAAGGAATCATTCCCAAAAATAATAGCTAATGAAAAATTATGTATTGGATGGGAAAGGTGCAAGGTCTTTGATGTCATAAAAGTCTCTAGAGTTATAAATGTAAAGGATTTAACCATAGGGCTGCGGAATGCACGAATAACGAAACTTGCTTGAAGTGCCACCAACAACACAAGACAAGTGAATGCCAAAAAGAGGAAATTAATAAATGCATTAATTGCTTAAAATCGAACAAAAAATTCAGTTTGGGGTTGGATGTTAATCATAAAACTTTTAGTAGATCATGTCCATTTGTATAAAAATAAATTAAGCATAAGAAAACAAAAAATCGGATACTAGCAATTAAGGAAACTAGAAGAGGAAGATAAATTAAATATAAATGTAAATGAAAATAAAAAAAGTGATTCTGCATGCAGAAATGATAATTTTAATGATAATATTAATAAGAATAATACTAATGTTAAACCAAGTATTAATAATATTAGAGACACTAACAGTGATATAACTCATATAAAAAATGAAAATAATAACAATGAAAATAATAATAATAATAATAATAATAGTAATAATAATAATATTAACCATAACAGTGAAAAGACTAACAAAATTGATTATAATAGAGATAAAAAGAAGCGTAGCTATATTCTTTCATATTTTCCAAAATTATGGTCCAATAAAAACACTATCCTTAAAAGTATTATAAAAATAAATAAAACTATTAATAATAATTCAAAAAGTAGCATTAAAAATAATAAAATTAACCAAAAAAATTATAATAATACAGAAAAAGGAGAAAATGATTGTGCAAGTAAGATTAAAAATGATAGAATTCACCAAACCAATGGTAATGTAAAAAGTAAAATTAAAAATTATAAAATTAACCCAAGCTATGATAATAATACAGAAAAAAGAGAAAATGATAGTATTAGTAAGATAAAAAATGATACAATTAACAAAACCAATGATAATAGTAATAATAATGTAGAAATAAAAGACTCCAAATACCCAAACTGGAATAAAGACAAAACAATAAATCCACAGAACACAACTGAAAGAGAAACAGGTTACTCCAAATTCCAAGATGATAGCAAAAGTTTTGTTGATCCCATGTCACCCCTAATTGTAAGGCTTACAAAAAGAGCAATTGAAAATGGAGATAGTGTATATGTTCTTTCCAGATTAAGGGATTACAGAATATATAACAATGTGCGATTATATTTGGCATTTTTCCACGATCAAAATGATATTTGCTTTGATGGTATAACACAAACCAATATAAAGGTTTTAATTAATCAAGAAGAACTACCAACTGACTATCCGAAACTTCGGAGAATATATGATAGATACCACGAAAACATAGGAATCTGCAATAAAGATTTTTCGAAAGATCTAGCTACATATAGACGACATGTTTATAACAAATATAGGGAAAACCTTCAAAAGACAAGAGAATCTTGGCAAAATTACCTAATCGGCAGATAACAATGGCAGAACAAGAAAATATAATGCAAATTGGAGATCTAAAGATATTGTATTTAAATATATGTAGCATTAGAAATAAAATACTGGAACTGGAAACATTAATTAATGAATATAACGAAATAGAAATTGTAATAATTACAGAAGTTTGGATTTTGATTATGAAAAAGATACCTACAACAACCCCAATTATCAAGCAGTTTACAACTGTAGAAATAAAAAAAGAGGAGGTGGGACTGCCAACTTTATTAAAAATAATATTAGTTTCAATGAAATATGTAAAGATGAAAAATATAACTTTACTGTAATTGAAATCCTGAACTCAAAACCAAAATTAAAAATCGGTACATTTTATAAAGCTCCAGTGGAAAACAGCAACCTATTAATGGAGTTTCTTTAACTTAAACTGGTAGATAAGTGAAATCATATATTTTTTGCAGATACCAATCTAAATCTATTTGAGAACTCCAATATAATTATTAAGTATAAAGATATTATAGCAACTTCTGGATATAGCATAGTCAATAAAACATAAAGTACAAGAAATACAACTAATTCTAGCACCTTAATTGATCACATATTGACAAACATGAATGGCAATTATGATGTTAATTATATAATAGAAAATAACTGCCTATCGGACCATCAATTGGCAATTGTAACTATTAAAGCAATTAATATTGAGAAGTTACCAATGAAAAAGTACAACATAAACAAAATCGATTATAATCAAATGCGTTCAATAGTAAAATACAAAATAGAAAATAATAATATACCAGAAATCGAAACCTTAGTAAAAATTATACAAGAAGCAAAAAGATTATGTTTAAGACAATACCAATGAGAACGAGCTGGATAACACCTTTTATTCATGACAAGCTGAAAATAAGAAAAGCATTATATAACCGACATAAAATAATCCGACCAATAGTGAAACAAAATGCAAAATATATTAAAATGAAGAAAAAGGTAGAACAATTAATAAAAGAAAAAAAAAAATTATATTAATAGAAAAATTGAAAATCCCGGAAGCGATTCTAGGAAATTATGGAAAATATTGAATAATTCTATAAAAAATACCAAGGAAGATAAAGTGAAAAATGTTAGTAGTGTTATTAAAAGCAATGGTGAAAAAACTAAAAATGATGATGAAACTGCAAATACTCTCAAAAATTTTTTTACTGGAATAGGAGAACGTATTAAAAAAAACATTCTAAATACCAACGATTTTATTAACTGCTCACAAAATCTATATAATAGCAACTCGTTGTTTCTTGTTCCAGTTATAGAACCAGAAATCTATCAAATTATTTTATTTTATTTTATTTATTAAACCAAAACAAGGTTTTTACAAAAAATATCTTACAGCTAATGAAAAAAACAAAAAAAAATTAAAGCTAACAAAATGCACAAACAAAAAAAAAAAAAAAAAATACAAATTTGATTACTAAGTAAAAAACAAAAATGCTTACAGGACAAAAACCTAGTATGAGATATAAATAATTGGAATGTATGTGATATGTATATGAACTTGAACTTGAAATAATTTTAAATGTTTACAAAGTAATTAGGTAATTTAAGTATTTAGGTCATTTAGGAATTTCTGTTTTAATTTATGTTTAAAAGAGTTTCTTGATATGTCTGATGAAAAAAGATGACTGTGTTTGTTGAATTTTTTTTTTTTTTTTGCGAAGGTTGATGGAAAGCATCGAAAGCCGCCCAGAATCACAGTACGGGGTTCATCTGGGGAGTGTTGGACTTTAACCAACTAAAACCACCCACCTTTTTTTAAAACCAAACTTGGTATGGACCTTAAATACAAATGTATTGTTTGGTTTTTAGGATCGGGATTGGGAAGGAAATTAGGATTAGGATTATGATTTAGGAGTTTGAATTATGATGGATAAAGGAATTAATTTAAAGGAAAGTCATGAAGATGGATGTTAATGTTCTTCTTAAACTTTATTGGATCGTACATATAAAAACTACCAACTTTGGGAAACACATTACATGGTAACTGATTCCATAATCGCGATGTACGCACAACAAATGAATTTCCATAAGCCGTGTTTCGCCATCTTACTAATTCAACAGAGTAGGGGTGAGCATCTGTCGCACTCCTTGTTTCACGTTGAAAAACTTTTAGGGGAGGCATTAATTGTTTGATTTCATTGGAACAGGTGTTCGTTCCTACGAGGTATCTATAAAACAGAGTTAGTGACCAAATGGTTCGCCGATGGTTAAGTGGAGTGAGCGATGAGGTAACACTGGGATCATTTATAAGACGGGCTCCAGCCCAAATATGTGCATTATACTCCATTTTTGGTCTAATGTAAGTTTTATAGATTTTTAGAAGATCAGGTGCAGTAAAATAAGTTTTACAGCGGAACAAAAAACCTAAACATTTAGCTGCATCTTTAGCTATACCAAAAATGTGGTTTGACCAGGTCAATTTTTGGTTTAACCCGATACCCAGAATGTTCAGGTCTGTTGTGTGCTGCAAAGGTATACCCTGAAATGACAAGCTGGGGTAGATATTGCAATTTTCCGCGAGATTAAACAGCATCGGGTCTTTTTTGTGTTGAAATCAACACGGTTACACTCTCCCCATTTTTGGATTTTTGCTAAATCATTGTTTAGCTCACTAGTCATGAAATCTTTTGCTGTTGTGTTAATCTGATGATTAATGTTACAGCGACTATGAAATTCATAGGAAGCCACAAGGGTGTTGTCATCTGCGAAACTGTGAATTGGATTGGAGGTTATTGAAAGTAAGTCATTGATAAATATTAAGAAAAGGGTTGGGGATAGAACAGATCATTGGGGGACACGAGCATTTATTTGAAATTGGTTGGATGTATAACCATCCACAAGTACACGAATTGTGCGATTTGAGAGAAAATCTCCAATCCATTTTAGAAAAACCCTACCTAAACCTAAAGCCTCACATTTTGCTATTAAAGCATCATGCCATACTCGGTCAAAAGCTTTAGATATATCCAAGGCTACAACATCAGATTCACCAGAGTGGTGAAGACTGATATTAAGCTTCTCGCAAAGGTAAGTCATGATATCACCGGTTGAACGACGGGCTGTGAACCCGTATTGTCGATCATGGAGCAAACCTTTGCGATCAAGGTATTTCAGAAGCTTTATGTTTACAATTTTTTCCATTACTTTGGAAAGGACCGAGGTTATAGCAATAGGGCGGTAGTTTGAGGGATCGCTTTTGTTGCCTTTTTTTGAAATTGGAAAAACATTCGCAACCTTCCATTGGGCAGGATGAGTACCCGAAGTAAAGGAAAGGAAAAAAAGGTTGCGGAGAGGTTTTGAAATAGTGGAATAAGTTTTTTTGAGAACCACTGAAGTGATTCCATCCGGACCGGCCGATTTGTTTGCGTCAAGATTTTTCAATATTTTCATCACTGTTCGTGTCCTGAAGTAAATTCTACCAAAGGAACAGCCAACGCGTGGAATATGAGGTGGATTTTGTGTTGGCTGGGGCAGTGTTGAATTGGAAGCAAATTGTTCACCAAACAAGTTTGCTTTTTCTTTAGAATCTGACACAATTCTGTTATTTTTATCAACAAGTGGGGGAAAAGAGGAATCGCTTACGTCCTCCTTTAACCCCTTTGTAAAAGTCCAAAAGGACTTGCTGTTCTTTGGAATGTGGAGCAACCTACGTTTTATTCTTTGGTTGAATAAGAACTTTTGTTTGTTGATAATTCTCTTGTTTGTTGATCTATTTCTAGCCACTATATAGTTGGCCCTGTGAGACTCCGACCGATTGTGTTGGTAACGTTTAAAAGCCTCCTCTTTATTATGAATTGCTTTACTACAAATGCGATTGAACCATGCATTCGGTTTTCGTTGAATACTTCTCATGGAATGAGGTATGAACAACCAAAGATGGTTTCACTGATCGCATTTGCAGCAAAGTTAACATTCTTGTTGCGAAAACACATTGACCAATCGAAATCTTTAAAAAAGTTGTTTAAACCTTCCCAGTTGGCACGATTATAATTCCATACCAGTTTTTTGGGAGGAGTCTTTCCATTGGTCACTGTGTTAATATGGAAGCTTGTTTTCACCAAACAATGGTCGGAACCCCCCAGGGGACAACCTACTGAAACCACATACTTTTCAGGATGTGTAGTCAGAAACAGATCCAAGAGGTAACCCTCTTGATCAGCACGGTCAGGGACCCTAGTGGGATTTTGAACAAGTTGAGAAAGGTGGAACATTGATGAGAACAGTTCAACTTGCTTCCCAATTGAGTTTTGGCTCAAAGAAGAATTACTTGAAAAATGAAGCCAATCTCTGTTATGGATATTGAAATCCCCAGCCAGAACTATTTCAGTTTTTGGGCATGACTCCAAAATTTCATTAATCTGGTTAGAGAGATTTTCAATCTCCGTAGCAGTTTCATGTTCATTTGAACAATATATAGTGCAACATCTGTTTATTGGCTCATTTCTTCCGTATTCTGTTCAGTGTGTATTTTCTAATAAAAGTTTAGTGCTTCTTGTATTTCTGACTACATTGTTTAGTCTAATCTTATTTACTAAAAATTGAACGTCAATACTTTTTTTTATGACGTCAAAGGTAAAGCAAGATGAAAGCATTTGCCTACGTGAAGATAAGGTTAACATATTCAATGAATTAAGTCTTACAGCATAGCTTGGAAGAGTAGAATAGTCTGTAGGATTATATTGGTTTCTCAAGGCAAACAAAAGGAATTGTTTCTGAACGGATTCTATTCTATTGGAATGTAATTGAAACGCTGGATCCCATACGATGTTACCGTATTTTAGAATAGATCGAACTAACGAGCAATAGAGAGCTTTTGATACTGCTGGGTTATTAAATTCTTTAGCTCTTCTCTTAATAAAACCTAACATTTTGCTTGCTTTGGAAATCATATGATCATAGTGAAGATGGAAGTTAAGCTTATAGTCCAGAAGAATGCCAAGATCGGTTATACTGGACACCCTTTCAAGAACTATGTTATCTATTGCATAGTCGAAAAACATTGTAGATCTTTTACGTGTGAAGCTTATGACCTTGCATTTCGCTATGTTAAGTTCTAATTTATTGTAGAAACACCATTCTTGTAAAGAATGTAAATTTGATTGAAGTAATGCCAAATCAGAACTGTTTTTGATAACGTGGTAAATTTTAAGATCGTCAGCAAATGCAATATGTGATACACCCTCTAATTTTCTAGAAAGGTCTGAAATAAAAATATTAAATAGAAGTGGGCCTAAATGGCTATCTTGCGGCACTCCTGAGGTGACATTAATTGTGTTTGATAAATAACCTTGAAATTTAATATTTTGAGTCCTTTCAGTAAGATAAGAGCAAAGCCAAGCGAGGAAAGAACCTGAAATGCCTAAATTTTCAAGCTTTTTAAGCAAAATATTGTGATCCACACGATCGAAAGCTTTGCTAAAATCCGTGTAGATAGCATCAACTTGATAACCATTTTGCATTTCATTTAGTATTTCCGATGTGTAAACCGTAAGATTAGTTGTAGTAGAACGACCTTTTCTAAATCCATGTTGTTGTTCGTTTAATTTTGTATTTATGACGGGTGTAATTTTACTAACTACAATTTTTTCGAACAATTTTGGAATAGTGGATAAGATAGCTATACCACGGTAGTTTTCGACGGAAGCTTTGTCACCCTTTTTATAAATGGGGGTCAAAAAAGAAGATTTCCACGCATACGGAAAAATGCCTGTCGAAAGCGATAGATTAAAAATAAAATGAAGCGGTTGCTTCAAAAAATTGGCACAATTATATAAAAAAGAAGGTGGGATCAAGTCGGGTCCTACACCTTTTTTTGTATCCAGGTTGGTAATTGCTTCAAATATTTCGTTTTCAGAAAGATATAGATCTGTAATAATTGAATTAGATCTATTAAGTGAGATAGGAAAAGCGAAATTGATACGCGAATCTAATGGCCTATAAATTTTTTAAAACAATCTGCAAAGAAATTACAGATTACATTAGAGCAAGAAGAAAAAACATTATCTTTAGACATAGAACTTGGATATCCATATGTTTTTCGCTTTGTATTAATGAAGTCAAAAAACTTTTTTGGATCTGTAATTAATTTATTACCAATTTCATTGACATAATTATCGTATGCTAGATTTGATTTCTGTTTAAATTCTAAAACAAGATCGTTGTACCTATTCAGTAAAATAACATCAGGATCCTTCGTAACTTTAATTTTTTTGTAAAGTTTGTTGCGTTGATTACGCAATGTCCTAATTTCTCTATTAAGCCAAGGTTCTGTTGTTTTATCTTTTTTACGAATTTTTGGCACAAAGCAATTAATTATGTCAAATATTTTTAAGTAAGAGATAGAGATTGAAGAGTTAATATCCTGTTGTATTAACAGGTCGTCCCAATTTAAAATTGATAAAGCATTATTAATGCTTTGATAATCAGCGTTAAAAAAGTCATATACAATATTATTATTGTAAGATTTCGCGAATTGAGGCATAGAAATGGAAATTTCGAAGATGACTGCATTATGATGAGGAGTGTTAGTGAACAGGTTGACTATATCATCAGCGAGTATTACCACCATTCTGTCATATGCATTTGAAAATGCAAGATCTAGCCACTTATTGTTTTTATTTGGAAAATTTATAATTTGTTGTAAATCATTACCATAGAACTCCGAAATAATTTCAAAATCAATTTCATCATGAAAGCTAATTGGTAATAGCAAATTATCTGAATCATCTTCTATAAAAGATAATGATGGACGATTGAAATCGCCAAAAATAAAAATTGAATCATCCTCATTCATTTTAGATATAATATCGTGATAAATATCGAAAAATTCAGAATATGAGGAATTGTCAGAATTTGGTGCAGCGCAATAAAACTTTTCAACTCGCTACCGGTAATTATAAGTTATTAAATGTTAGTTATAAGCTGTAGTTTTAGAATTACTTAATTTCTTAAACATAATTTTATATATTATTGTAAAATTATCTGAAATTAAATAAAAATTGAATAAAAAAAAAAAAAATGACAAAATTCAACTAGAATATTTTTGGTCACAACTTTACTCATATATCTAATGTTACGAGATCTAAATAAACCCCTCAATCTACTGACAATATCAATAACATCAGTATATTTTATCATAACTGTAGTGGTATGAAAAGCAAGCTAAAAAAGCTTTATGTTGATGCTAAGTCATGTAATTCCAATATATTAGCTATACTGGAAACATGGCTCAATGATTCGTTTAAGAACGAAGAAATTCTTGATAGTAATTGGTCCATATACAGAAAGGATCGTGATTATCATTCTGTAAATTTTTCGCGAGGCGATGGTGTACTCCTTTCTGTAAATAATTACTTATCTAGTGTACCAATAATTACTGGTACATATCATTCCTTTGATCACCAATTTATTAAATTAAACCTAGGGAGGAATAATTTATACCTAGGTATTGTTTATTTTCCTCCGTGCTCAGACAATTCCTCATATTCTGAATTTTGCAGTGTCCTTCACAAGGGTAATCGACGCAAAAAAATATTTAAAAAAATTAATCATTCATCAGCACCATGCGACGAATTATTGAATTATTATAAGCAACTTGGTATTGTTTGGGAACCCGCATTTCAAATACATTCTGATAGAATAGAATCCGTGCAAAAGCAATTTCTCATATTTGCTTTGAGAAATCAATATAATCCTAGAGATTATTCAATTATGCCTAGCTATCTTGTAACACTTAATTTATTAGATATCTTAATTTTAGCGTGAGAAGGCAAATTCTTTCTTCCTGCTTTACTTTTGACGTTTTTAGAGAAATCATTGACGTTCAATTTTTAGCAGATCATTTTAAAATAAAAAACGGGGGCAGAAATTACGAGAAGCATTAAATATTTAGTTGAAAATACTCATAGAACTGAATATGGAAAAATGAACCAATAAACAGATTTTGTATTACATTCAATAAACAGAGTCATCTTTTTTCAACATAAATTTCTAAATTCACTTTTAAACGTAAATTAAAATTAAAAGTTCTTAATGATCTAAGACAATAACTTAAACCTTCAATATATTATATTACACTTCAAGTTCACATTATTTTATAATTTAGTTAATTTTTTAACTTTGTAAATTGCATTTTAACTGTGTTTTTGCTATGTATGCATTTCCTACAATAAAAAAATAAATAAATAACGTTATGATTTTAATGTATTTAAAATTTTTGCTATGAAATTAAATTCATGTCAATTTTAAGTTTTAGCTATAAGAACTTTTTTGTAAAAACCTTATTTTGGTTTAAATAAAATGTATACGATTTCCAAGGCAAAAAAAATGCTCGGATTTATAAAAAGAAAAGCTAAAGAATTCAGCAACATCGCTGTAACTAAAGCTCTTTATTTTTCCTTTGTACTATCTATTCTTGAATATGGTATTGTGTGGAATTCCTAACATAACTAACAATAACCAAACATTATAGGTAACTAACTAACCATAGCATAAACATTATAAGTATTTACCGATCGCATGAGACCCTTTTATCTTATATCTTACCACTTATAAAAATTCTGTGATAGTAGGTGATATAAATTTAAATCTATTAAATACCATTCAGGAACAAGGGTTGACATATACCAATACATTATTCTTCAATGGCTATAAGAATAAGTAAAACGACAAGAACAATTATTGACCACTTGATTACCGATTAAGTTAGTTACAAATAAAATTTTGTAATTACGTCTCTTTCTGACCATGGAATTTTTTGATTAATATAAATCTCAAACCCATAATAAAAGAGGAAATTCAACTAGAACATTTTTGGTCACAAGTTGGCTCGTATATCTAATGTTACGAGATCTAAAAAAATTTCTCAATCTACTGACAATATCAATAACATCAGTATATTTTGTCATAACTGTAGTGGTATAAGAAGCAAGCTAAAAAAGCTTTAGAAGTTCGTTATCATTCGTTCCGCACAATCGTGCTTTATTTCCTTAATTCAATAATAAATTTGAAAAAGAAAACAAAAGTTAAAAATTATAAAATTGTAAAATTATAAAATTATAAAAAATAGAAACGTTGACTTTGCTGCAAATGCCATTAACAAACCAATTATGCTAGGTATGAAACTAATAATTCCTAGTTCAAATAAAACAATTAAACCTAAATCCAAGCCATGGTTTAATGACATTCGCAAAAGGGCAATCGCTTCTAAAGAGGAACATTTTAAAAAGTATAAGGCTAATGTATCGGAGTCTTTACTTGCGGGCTATAAAGTGGCCAGAAATAATTGCAAGAGAATTATCAGTCAGCTAAAATTTCTCTACAACCAAATGTTGAGGCAAAAAATAATTAATCTCCCGCATTGCAATCGTTCATTTTGGACTTTTGTAAAAATTGTGAAGAGCAATTTTTGCGAAACTTCGTTTCCACCACTGATTGATAACAACAGTTCTATCATCTCAAATTCAGTTGGTAAAGCTAATTTGTTCGCAAAATACTTTGCAGCAAATTCCACACTCCCTCCTACTGCACAAACACCTCCAGCATTCCGTTCAGTTGATCCCTCAAAGGTTAAAATTCTTTAAAGGTTTCCCATGTTTTCCCAATTGCTAAAAAAAGTGACCCCTCAAACTAACGAAAAATTTCCATCACTTCGATCCTTTCCAAAATAATGGAAATCCTGATAAACAAAATACTTTTGAGATTTCTTAATAGCTCGTGTTTTTTAAACGATCGGCAATGTGGGTTTAGAAGTCAACGATCGACAGGCGATCTTTTCACTTGCCTTTGAGAGAAGTTTAACACCAGCATTCACTGCTCTGGTGAATCTGAGGTTTTTGCTCTAAACATTTCAAAAGTCTTTGATCAAGTATGGCATAGTGCTCTTTTGAATAAATGTCAGGCAATCGGTTGTAGTTGCCCCTTTTGTACATGAATTTAGGATTTCCTTTCCTTTACAGTCATATGTCCGACACTCATGAAATAAATGGTGGTGTTCCACAAGGCTCCGCCTTATCACCCACCTTTTTTTGATATTTATCAATGATTTGCTCTTTTCCATCCTTAATCCAATCCACTTAGTCCAATCCTTAGCCCGACAATACTCTGGTGGCATCCTACGACTTTTCTAAAAAACTCAAATGATACTTCTGTCGCAATCAGTTTAAAGAAAAATCTGATGGCTAGCTCAGTCAATCATGACATAGCAAAACTATCTGATTGGGGTAAAACAAAGTTGAGTTTAACACTTCCAAGACTCGAAGCTGTCGCATCTCTTGCAAAAGAGATCAAATAACCCCTATTCTGAGATTCCAGGGAGAAATCATACAGCAGTCTGAAAGTTTAAACATCCTAGGTATGCAGCTAAACCAAAAAATGTTATGTTATAATTTTGATGTAGCTGATAACGCTGTCAAATGTTTGGGTTTTCTCTCTCGCTGTAAAGTTTATTTTTCTACCACAGATCTGTCCAATATCTATAAAGCCTACATACGACCTAAGATGGAGTATAACTCTTACATTTGGGCTGGCGCTCCCCAAACTTCACTAAGTTACCTAGACAAAATCCAACATCAGGCCTTACTCCCAATTGGCGACCCCTCCGTCGAGGTTACTTTCACTCCTCTTAACACTCGTCGTAAGATTGGAGCTTTAACTCTCCTTTATATATATCTTGTAGGTACGGACACTTGCTAGATTGAAATAAAATCAATAATGCCTCCCCTTAAACAATTCCAACGATTATGGAAACTCATTTATTGTGAGAACTGCTAGAATATGGAACATGCTTCCATCCAATGTGTTCCCCTGTGATAGAAATAGACATTTATACACTTTTCAATGTTTTAAAAATAACTTAACTATAAGTTCGTTTCTAACCTACAACCCAACTCCCCTCTTCTATCCTATTTTCCTTCTAACTCCGTAGCCCCATAGCTAAGCTTACATATCTATTTTTTAGCTTTATATAAAGGAATTCGTTTTCCTAGAGTTTGACTAGCGTGTAAAAAAAAAAAAACAAAAAAAAATATTGATCCTAAGTCATGTAATTCCAATATATTTACTACACTGGAAACATGTCCCAATGATTCGTTTAAGAACGAAAAAGTTCTTGATAGTAATTGGTCCATATTCAGAAAGGATTGTGAATATTATTCTGTAAATTGTACGCGAGGGAGTGGTGTACTCCTTGCTGTAAATAATTACTTATCTAGTGTACCAATAATTACTGGTACATATCATTCCTTTGATCACCAATTTATTAAATTAAACCTAGGGAGGAATAATTTATACCTAGGTTTTGTTTATTTTCCTCCGTGCTCAGACAGTTCCTCATATTCTGAATTTTGCAATGACTATCAAAACATTATTTCGGATATGCATGTGGATGACTCATTCTTTATTTTCGGAGATTTTAATCGACCTTATCTTTCATTTATTGTCGATTACCCTGATAATTTATTACTTACCTACTTTATTAGGCACTACAAACCATGAAGATTTTGCTCCTGATGAAATATCTCCTTCCACTACTCTCGGTTTTGCGCAGATCTCTTCCAATTGGGGATATGCAGTTTTTTATACCTTTCACCTATAGAATAGGTAAAGGCGTATATTAACTTTGGTGTGGTGTTTGTAACCAACTAAAGGAAGGGAGCTAGATATGGAAAAGTATATATATTTGTGATCAGCGTGACCTCCTGAGTCGATATAGCCATGTCCGTCCGTTTGTTCCTAGGCAAGATAACTCAAAAAAATAATGGAGCTATCTTGATGAAATTTTAACTGTAGGTTACTAGGACTGAAAGTACGGCGGGGATTGCATATGGGCGAAACCGGCCCATGGGTTCGGATTCTGGCCCTTTTAATCGATCGAAGGGCTAACGAGCATATATAAAAAATCACGATAACTCAACAACTAATGACGCTATCTTCATCAAATTTGTGATGTATGTTACCAGTAATGAAACTACTTCGAGGATTGCGTAAGTTCGGGATTGGACCATGGGTTCGGAACCTACAACTTTTTGATCGAATTTAGATCAAACTGGCATTATTCCGAAAACAATGAAGATAGAACTTCTAAATTTGGTATAAGGGTGTCCCTTCCTATTTCCTTAGTGTCCTTGTAATTTGGGCTCGATTGGAGTGGTGGGTCGGAGACCAGCCACACATTTCTGAAGACCTTAAAGCATATCTTTAAAATTAATAAAGATAGCAACTTGAAAACATGTAGAAGCTTCAAATTTGGCACAAGGTTATTCTTTACTATTTCTTGTGTGTCCCCCTAATTTGATAACTCAACAACTAATGACGCTATCTTTATAAAATTTGTGTTGTAGGGTACTGGTAAGTCCCAAGCCCGTATGTAAAAGGAGAAGGAGGAGGAGTAACAACCTCGTTGAAAAACCTTGGTTCAGCTGGCCCGGCTGATAGCACCTTCTAAGGGCTCCTGGCGAGGGTACACGTGTGTAGCGTCTGTCCAACAATTGGCGGCTACGAGCAGGCGTCTGACTTGGAACAAGCGGCTCGCTATATAAATGTGAAAATGACCTGGAAGTAGGTATAAAATTCCGTGTATTGGCGGTATAACCATAGAGAACAACGCATGGGACTAAATATCCTATTGCATCACCACGGCTCTCCAAAGATGGGGGTTGGGCGTTGGGTTAACTCCCCAACCCTGTGAAAATGAGCGAGTTACGAATTCATACAACGAGCCTCGGATAAATAATGATAGTGTAAATGGTAACCCGACCCGAAAACTTATAAAAGGACATGATTTAAAAATTTTGCACATGGAATGTGCAAACATTGATGCAACCCGGAAAAATGCAAGAAGTGGCAATGACTATGTATAAATTAGATATAATAGCCCTACAAGAAATAAGATGGAAAGGAAACGGAGAAATAAGTAAACCCTTGTTTTCCCTATATTATAGTGGAGATAATAACAGATGAGGAATGTATGGTACTGGTTTTATTGTCAATAAAAACATGAAGAAATCTGTAATAGGATACAACGCAATAAGTAGCAGAATATGTAGTATTAGAATAAAAGGACGATTCAATAATATAACAATTATATCCACGTATGCGCCAACTGAAGAAGCAAATGATGACGACAAGGACAACTTCTATGAAGATTTAAGTAACGTGTGCGAACAAACTCCTAGATACGATACTCTGATGATCGTTTGTGATTTAAATGCAAAGGTTGGAAGAGAAGAACATATTAGACATGTAACAGGGAAATTTTCACTACATGAAGAATCAAACAACAATGGATCGCGGTTATAGCAATTTGCAAATGAAAATAGTTTAAAAATTAGAAGCACTGCATTTGACCGAGAAAACATTTACAAAGAAACATGGAAAGTCCGTGGAAGAAATTTAGTCAATCAAATTGATCATGTGCTTATTTCAAAACGATGGGCAACTACAATAATCGATGTAAGAACATATAGAGGAGCGAATTGCGAGAGTGACCACTTTCTAGTAGTAGCAAAAGTCCGACAAAGTATAGCTAATATAGCAAAAATAAAAGGAATAAAAAGAAAGAAGTGGAACAACGAAAAATTTAAAAATGAAGTAGTTGTACAGCAATTCCAAAACAAAATTGAGGATCAATTAGAAAATAATGCAGAAAGAGAAGACAATATAGAAGAAGAATGGGGCAGGATTGAAAACGCAGTAAGAGCCGCAGCTGAAGTGGAAATAGGTACTGAAAAAGCTAAAAGAAATGAAGAATGGTTTGATCAAGAGTGTAAAAGGGTAATTGAAATAAAAAACGCAGCTAGACAAAAAATTTTGCAAAGAAACACAAAGGCAAATAGAGAGGAGTATCGAGAAAAAAGAATCATTGCCACAAAAACATGCCGAGCGAAGAAAAGAGAAATGTATAGAAAGAGAATTAAGCAAATCCAAATAGAAAATGATATGAATAATACAAGAAAATTATACAATAAGATTAAACAAGAAATAAATGGCTTCCAACCCAGAATAACATCGTGTAAGGATAAGAATAACAAAATACTGTCAAGTAGAGAAGAGGTCCTTCAGAGATGGTCCAGTATTTCGAAGAAACATTAAACATTTCATTTCCAGCGAATAGATATGTAACTGAAAATGATATACAAATTGTAGAATCGTTGGTGCCGTATAGAAAAAGTAAGGGAAGCAATAGAAAAATGAAAAAACTGTAAAGCTCCAGGAGAAGATAAACTAACAGCTGAACTGTACAAAAACGTACGTACTTGTCTATATAATAAAATACATAGTCTGATATGTAGAATATGGACAAATAACTGTATGCCTAAAAAATGGAGCATAGGGTTGATATTTCCGATTCATAAAAAGGGAGACAAGCTGCAATGCAATAAGTATAGGGGTATAACCCTACTAAACTGTGTATATAAGATTTTATCAAATATCATCTGTGATAGAATAAAGCCTTATTACGAAGAAAGTGTAGGAGAATACCAGGGTGGCTTCCGAAGGGAACGATCTACCATAGACCAAATTTTTGTACTTAAACAGATAATGGAAAAGTGTTATGAGTACAACGTCGACCTGCATATTTTATTCATAGATTTTAAACAAGTATTTGATTCCCAGAGCACTAGCAGAAATAGGTGTACCTAAGAAATTAATAGATGTAATAAATATGACCATGAATAACTCCATAGGCAAAGTGTTAATACAAGAAAATGCATCGAAAGAATTTAAAATTACGTGTGGGGTTAGACAAGGTGATGCGTTATCCGCTATTATATTCAATAAGATACTTCAACAAGCGATTGGCAAACTAGACAGAGGAGGACATATATTTTCAAAAGCAAATCAAATAATTGCATACGCGGATGATATTGCAATTGTTTCGAAAAGAGCTAAAGATATGATAGATGCTTTCTCTATGGTCGAAAAAAAGTCTAGCAAGGTAGGTCTTCAAATAAACCAAACCAAAACGAAGTACATGAAGATGTCAAGAGATGAAAGAAGAAGCCAACCGCAAGATATAACGATTGATAGATTTACTTTTCAGGGAGTAATAAGCTTTGAATACCTTGGAGTAATGGTAAAAAATGACAATAGTATAAAATATAGTATTCAAGAACGTAATAAAGCAGGAAATAAATGCCTATTTGCATACAAAAAATTAATGCAATCACGTCTCTTGACAAGGGAAACGAAATTATTAATTTATAAAACAATAATACGCCCTGTGGTAATATACGGTTGTGAGGTATGGACACTGAATATGGCTGACGAAAACGAGCTCCGAATTTTTGAACGGAAAATACTAAGAAAAATTGATGGCCCTATAAGGGTAGAAAATGCAGATTACAGGAGAAGGAATAATGCTGAACTAAATGAACTTATAAAAAATGAATACATTATTCGTCACGCATTATAAATCACAACGCCTAAGGTGGGCAGGGCACACAGTGAGAATGCAGGAAAATCGAATGCCATATAAGATATTACATCTAAGACCTATAATAAATCGAGCTAGAGGAAGACCCAGAATAAGATGGGAAGACAACATTGAAAACGATGCTTCAAAATTACAAGTGAGAAATTGGAAAACAACGGCGAAAGACCGGGAGATATGGAGGCAAATAGTTATGAAGGCCAAAGCTCACACCGAACTGTAGAGTCATAGAAGAAGAAGTAGAAGATATGCTATAAATCTTAAAACTGTGATTTTAAAAAAAATCTCGACTGCAGTCAACTTAACTAATCTTTTGTACTTCTGGCAGCCTCAGTATAATATAATACTAAGTACTAAACTTATGAATTATGATAGGTCGGTATGTTATATTTTGTTGTACATATTATGCTCTATGAATAAGTTTTTTAATTAGGATACAGAATACATACAACATAGTTCAAATCGTACTAAAAATGTTTATAATAAAGTACAGTTTTCGATTTCTAGGACAGCATTAACTGGAATTTTGGCTACTTGACTTCAGTAAATAAGTATCTGTATTTGTTTAGAAAAATCATAAAATTTTCAGAACATTATATATTTGAACACCATTTATATTTAGAATATTAATCGCTTTTTTTGTGTAATAACTTTACAAAATTATACTCTTTTTATAGCGCGTTAAGCTTTAGGAATAAAATTCAAAAATACTTAAACACGTCTTTATAATTTAAAAAATTATAAATTTTTTTTCAGCTAATTTCAAACGCAAGAATTGTTGATAACATTGTTGCCATAAAATTTATTATGTATTGGAAAAAAAAATAAGTTTCGTTTAATATTAGTCTAATATAAATTACACAAAACGGATTTTTTATGTAAATTTAAAAGCACAAAAAGCTCGAATTTTGAGCACAGGGCGATACTGGTTTATCTTATTGTAACAAATATAATTTACAATTTATAAAGCCTGTGAAATCTTTATATTGAAATTATATTTATATTAGGCCATATAAATCAATGTCTATATTAATATAATTTTTTTGGAAGAAACTTCGTTTATTAACTTTTTTTATTTATCAACTTATTAATACCACAAAAAAACAAAGTTAGTGATGCCATATGTCAATAACAATAACTTAAAGAGTTTAAGGTGGTAGCGAGTTAACAGTATTAAAAGAAAAAAGAACAAATTATACAATTTTTAATTTATAGAAAAAATTATGTCAATGAAATACTAAGAAAAATAGTTAATATGCTAAATACATGTTGCCATTTATAATAAAGATCATATTGTGAATAAATTAACATTTTCCCTAATAAATCTATTAACTTTCCTTTAAAATTCCTCTAACGAACTAGCAAATCGTATATTTTCGGGTGTTTTGTTAAAACTTGTATCGCAGTTGGAATTACACTCTGTAAATGTTTTTGAGTAAGACGGTAAGGTAGATCATTTAATGTTCCTGACCGTGTTGGCCTAATTTTAAAACAAAAGATGAACTTGACCTTTTTCCTAACAATTAACTGAAAAATATCAACAACTGGTGATTGAGTTTTGCTTAATGGTAAATTTTAGTACCGTATGGCAACCCTTTACATTTTAGCCTTATATTTTTGTGAAGCATACAAAAGCAGCAGATTGAAAATACATTTAACAGAGCTCTTGTTATACTAATTTAAATATAGGGCTTTTTTGAAATTTGCGGGGGTTGTAGCTTCGGCATCCTTCGAAATTAAGAAAAACCTTTGTCATATGTTGAAATATAATACAAGATTACTAAAAAAAAAATTTGAACAAGTATTCAGGTTACAGGTGTTTAAAAATAGCAAAATTTCAATTTTCAAGCTTTTATAGCTCCTAAACAGGGGACGTGACAAAAAAATTTTGTTAACTGACTCCTACTAATTTCTGAAGGTCTAACTTTTCCCAAAAGACCCTAGCTTGACCCGTTTAGAAGATATGTGTGGCCAAAAATTTCGCAAAAATTGAGTTTTGCATAATTGTAAATTTTAGTACCGTATGGCAACCCTAAACATTTGCAAAAATTTATAAAGTTTATAAAACCAGCTATCTTTTACCGTTTTCAGATTGAAAATACACTTAACAGAACTCTTAAAAGTCGGGCTTTTTCCAAATTTTGGGGGGCTGTAGTGCCGTAACGGGTGGTGCTACAGAAAAAAATTCTTCTACGAAATTATTTTTTTTTTGTAATATCTATCCGTGGATAAAAAATTCCTTTACTCTATATTTCAAACGGTGTAAAAGTTTTGTAAACATACGGACGGACGGACAGAGTGAAGCTATATAGGTACACTTTTAAAATTTTTTTTGAAAATGTGCTAAAAACCATAAAAAAAAAAGGCTGACCCCAAAAGTTGGTCCGAGTGAAGTACAACTTTTCTAAATAACTTGCCCTATTACTTTGCCTGTACAGTTTTAATTTCAATCTCGTAGCTTCATTAGATTCATTGTTATCGAATTGACAACTTTGTATGGCAGCTCACCAAAAATGGAGCCGTAACATTTTAAAACTTCATGTAGGTGATTGTTCTATTATACAACTAATCTTTTGTAATTTTCATCCTCCTAGTATAATAAGTTTTGACGAAATTCATACTGGCGCAAAGAAGTTCTATGACAGCCCCCCGAAAATCAAGCCGCAAAATTTTGAATCTTCATATAGGTGCTTGTTCTATTATACAACTAACTGTATGTAATTTTCATCCTCCTTGTATAATTATTTTTGACGAAATTCATATTGGTGCAAAGAAATTGTATAGCAGCCCCTCGAAAATGAAGCCGTAACATTTTGAAACTTCATAGAGGTTAATGATCTATTATAACTTACCGTATGTGTATTTCATCCCCCTGGTATAATTACTTTTAGAGAAACTCATATTCGTTTAAAAAATTTGTGGGGCAGCTCCCCGAAGCCTTGTTTTGGTTATCACCAAAAAGAATATGGATCCTCAAAAACGTCCAAAAAAGTTTTATCTAGCCATTTTACTTAAAAAAAATCTTTGTGTTCTTTTTTTTTTTTTTAATTTTTTAAACTACGCAACATTATGAAATCGTAACTCGAAAGATTTCTTATCTAAAAAAAAAAACAAAAAACAAAATTCATATAAATTTATTTTGATACAAGATGTACTGGAAAATTTCATATTTTTATATGAAAATGTTGGAGTTAAAAAAGTTAGTTGTTATACAGGTACGCCATGTTTTGGTAGAATCTTAACCAAAAAAAAATAGGGAAAAAATAAATTATTAGAAAAATATTTTGCGAACATTTCAAAACTGTAGCTCCTTTAGTTTTTAAGTTATCGTGCTGAAGAATGGACGGACAGGCACACTGCGTTACAAACAGGATCAATGCGTTACAAACGGAGAAGCAATATTAATGTACCCGATGTCATATATGTGTGGAAAATTTATATTTAGTTTTTATTGTTTATCAAAAATAAAAAAACACGTTGTTATTTAGTTTTAATTTATTTATTCCACATTTAAGAAAAGTTGTTAATTTAATGTTTTATTTATTAAATTTGATTATAAAGATTTATTTTTATTATTTAGAAAAATTATTATTTTTAAAATTCACTTATTTAATTATATATTACATGAATCTTTAGTATCTAGTTATATCTTTAACGGTACAAAATGAACTGCAACGAATAAAAAGTAACATAGCATAAATTGTAATTATGATTATTTAATTGTAATATGATATTAAGGTAAATCGTTAGTATTTACCTGATTAATATAAACGCGACAGAGAAATGCTGATTATACGTAAATTAAAATGTATAAAAAAAATTGTTTTTCATTTTAATGAAGAATATTTTTTTTTATAATGAAATTGAGTATTTATGGAATGTTTATGGGAACGGAAGTACAAAAGTTTATTGAGGTGGATTGATATGTAACTTCCCCCTCCTTAGTATTGTTGTTCTCCTGGACAACATTTTTAACAGTATACTTTTTGAATATTTTTATGCTGTCTTTCTTTTTGTACAAAAATGTGACCATAATTATCATAACACAGATTACAACAAAGGATGAATTTAAATAAGTTACTATTTGATTTTTATAGTTTTCAGAATTCATATTTTTAATTTCTTTATTTTTCTATTTGTTTTATTTAGAGAGTCTCATA
>OY720443.1:112616305-112702869 GCA_963082915.1 Dolichopus griseipennis | reverse complement strand
ATAAGCTTTTACACATTTGGGGGTCTAAGAGAGGTCCTGAACCACCACTCCAAATGATCCCAAATTAGGGGGGCATGGAAGAAATAGTAAAGAACACCCTGGGCCAAAAGCTTCTTTATTTGTTTCAAGTTACTATTTTTATTAATTTCGAAAATATGCTTTAAGGTCCTCGGAACTGAGTGCCTGGTCCCCGACCCACTAGTCCAATGGGGTCCAAATTTCAAAGACACTTACGCAATTGGAAGGGACACCCTGATACCAAATTTGGAGGTTATATCTTCATTGGTTTCGGAATTACGCTAGTTTGGCCTAAATTCGATAAAAAAGTTCTCAGTTCCGAACCCATTTTCCAATCCTCACCGCACGTAATCACCGCCGTAGTTTCATTACCAATAACCTACAGCACAAATTTCATGAAGATAGCCTCATTAGTTGTTGAGTTATCGTGATTTTTAATATATGTTCGTTATCCCTGACACCGACTAAAAGGTCCAGAATCCGAACCCATGGGCTGATTTCACCCTTATACAGCCCGCGCTTTACTTATAGTACTAGTTAACCCTTGTACACAATTTAAACGATCTATCTTAATTTTAAGTAACTATTTTTAGTAATTTCGATTATAAGCTTTTAAAACTTGGGAGGTCTGAGAGGGGTACTGAACCACCTCTCCAATTGATCCCAAATTAAGGGAACACGCAAGAGATAGTAAAGAACACCCTTGTGGCAAATTGGAAGCTTCTACATTTTTTCAAGTTGTTATCTTTATTAATTTTAAAGATATGTCTAAGGTCTACGGAAATGTGTGACTGGTCCCCGACCCAGTAGTCCAATGGGACCCAAATTCTCAAGACACTTAGGAGATAGGAGGGGACACCCTGATACCAAATTTGGAGGTTCTATCTTCATTGGTTTCGGAATTATGCTAGTTTGGCCTAAATTCTATCAAAAAGTTCTAGGTTCCGAACGCATGGTCCAATCCCGACCTTACGGAATCCCCGAAGTAGTTTCATTACTAGTTACCTACAGCACAAATTTGATGAAGAAAGCGTCATTAGTTGTTGAGTTATCGTGATTTCTTATATATGTTCGTTAGCCCTTCGATCGATTAAAAGGTCCAGAATCCGAACCCATGGGCCGATTTCGCCCATATGCAATCCCCGCCGTACTTTCAGTCCTAGTAACCTACAGTTAAAATTTCATCAAGATAGCTCCATTATTTTTTGAGTTATCGTGCCTACGGACGGACGGACGGACGGACGTGGCTATATCGACTAAGGCGGTCACGCTGATCACAAATATATATACTTTTCCATATCTAGCTCGCTTCCTTTAGGTGGTTACAAACACCATACCAAAGTTAATATACCCCTTTACCTATTCTATAGGTGTAGGGTATAATAAAGCTAATAAAGAACGCGAATAAAAATATCCTTAAATTTAAATAACATAACAATTTACATCTCTAGATTTTTTTGTAAGTCTTTATTTTTTATTTACTTTACATTTATTGTTCTTTAAAAATAGATTTCAGAATCAAAATGCACTTTTCTTTTTTATCTAATCTAATATATAAAGAAGAAAATTTGTTTGTTTGTTTGTTTGTTTGTTTGTTTGTTTGTCCAGGATTCACGTGAAAACCACTGGTCCGATTGACACCAAATTTTAGAGGAATAATTTTGGGAGTCCGGGGGGTGACATAGGCTATGTCGCATTTTTAGAAGTCAGTAGGTTGCGGCTCCAGAGCCGTTTTAAGCTTTTTCGTTTTTTTGATGTCGAGTCGAAACGGTTTGACCGATTCACTTGAAATTTTGCACGAATGTTCTTCTTATTACACGGAATTAATGGTATAAAACTGGTTGGAATAAATTAAACCCTTTCGGCCCGGCGGGCTTCCAAAAAATTTTGTGTTTCCGATTTGTGTCCAATTTTACAGGGTGGTTTTGCAGTGAAAAAGAGAGGCTGGCACAAATTTTTGTTGGGTTCGGGTAACCCGTTTGGGCACGAGGACGCAATGAAGCTTTTTCAATGTTTTTGATGTCGAGCCGAAACAGTTTGACCGATTGACTTGAAATTTTGCACAAATGTTCCTCTTAGCAACCGAAATTAGTTGCATAAATTTGGTTGGAATAATTTAACCCATTTCGGCCTGGCGGGCTTCCAAAAACTTTTGTGTTTCCGATTTGTGTCCAATTTTACAAAGTGGTTTCGCAGTCGAAAATAAAGTCTGGGACAAATTTTTGTTGAGTTCGGTTAACCCGTTTGGGCACGAGAGTGCAAAGAAGCTTTTTCAATGTTTTTGATGTCGAGTCAAAACTGTTTGACCGATTGACTTGAAATTTTGCACAAATGTTCCTCTTAGCAACCGCAATTAGTTGTATAAATTTGGTTGGAATAATTTAACCCATTTCGACGTGGCGGACTTTCAAAAAATTTTGTGTTTTCGATTTGTGTCCAATTTTACAGGTTGATTTTGTAGTCTAAAAGAGAGGCTGCAAAAAGTTTTAGTTAAGTTCGATTAACCCATTTTCCACGACGATGATATGAAGTTTTCTATATATTTTATTTTCTTATACGATTAAAAGTATTTTATTGAAAATTTTGTACCAGCATTTTAATTAAAACCCACAGGGTTAATTTGGTTTTGACCTGTTTGTGCGTCTTGAACAAAGATTCAATGAATTTTTTAGTTTTCTTCAAATGAAATCAAAAATCAAAAAATTCAATTTGTTATATATAATGCTTAAATACATAGTATTTTAAAACAGTTTTTCCAAAAAATAAGCCTACATTTCTCTCATAAAATCATAAAAAAACGAGGAAGAGCGTATTACAACTTTCAGGTGAGTACTAAACAAAATATAAGTTGAAAAGCGAATTTTTAAACCTTTTCTAAAAACCATCGACTATATTTTATTCAAGCGTTGGCAATTCAAGAAAATCCCCTTTTGACCTATAGTCATTTTAATTCAGTTAACATTGTTCACCGGAAACCTACCATCCTCAACTATATCGTCAAGGAGCACCAAATTGTCAAGAAGCAGCATGTATAGAAAAATTAGAGATAATCGTTCAAATTGTTTTGCAAACTGTTTTTTAAAGTTTTTGTTTCGCAATCGATTAAAAGAACTCAACAAACCTTTTTTTTAAGTATTCCCCTAATTCAAAGAAGTTGTACCTACTTTCAAAAATTGGACGTAATTTACTTACAAATTTTTTTTTGAACAATCGTCGGCAGGGGTTAACAACTTTCAAGTCTGTTAGTAAATTGAACTTCATTTTTAAAGAAGAACACATATACGAAATTTGAAGTTAATATTTTAAATCATTTCTAATATATAGCAAAGCAACGAAAAAACCTATAAAAAGCTGTTGGGCCACGATGGGTTAACGGAACTCCACAAATTTTTTTTTGTGGCATTTATAGGCAAAGTAGTATCTCAAAAAATTTGCTGAAACTTGCTTTTTTACAATTTTCAAGCTTCCGGGCAACGCCGGGTAAATCTGCTAGTCTAATATATAAAGAAGAAAATTTGTTTGTTTATTTGTTTGTTTGTTTGTCCATGATTCACGTGAAAACCACTGGTCCGATTGACACCAAATTTTAGAGGAATAATTTTGGGAGTCCGGGGGGTGACATAGGCTATGTCGCATTTTTATAAGTCAGCAGGTTGCGGCTCCAGAGCCGTTTTAAGCTTTTTCGTTTTTTTGATGTCGAGTCGAAACGGTTTGACCGATTCACTTGAAATTTTGCACGAATGTTCTTCTTATTACACGGAATTAATGGTATAAATCTGGTTGGAATAAATTAACCCCTTTCGGCCCGGCGGGCTTCCAAAAAATTTTGTGTCCAATTTTACAGGGTGGTTTTGCAGTCAAAAAGAGAGGCTGGCACAAATTTTTGTTGGGTTCGGTTAACCCGTTTGGGCACGAAGGCGCAATGAAGCTTTTTCAATGTTTTTGATGTCGAGCCGAAACAGTTTGACCGAATGACTTGAAATTTTGCACAAATGTTCCTCTTAGCAACCGCAATTAGTTGCATAAATTTGGTTGGAATAATTTAACCCATTTCGGCCTGGCGGGCTTCCAAAAAATTTTGTGTTTCCGATTTGTGTCCAATTTTACAAGGTGGTTTCGCAGTCGAAAATAGAGTCTGGCTCAAATTTTTGTAGAGTTCGGTTAACCCGTTTGGGCACGAGAGTGCAAAGAAGCTTTTTCAATGTTTTTGATGTCGAGTCAAAACTGTTTGACCGATTGACTTGAAATTTTGCAAATTAACCCATTTCGGCCTGGCGGACTTTCAAAAAATTTTGAGTTTTCGATTTGTGTCCAATTTTACAGGTTGATTTTGTAGTCTAAAAGAGAGGCTGCAAAAAGTTTTAGTTAAGTTCGATTAACCCATTTTCCACGACGATGATATGAAGTTTTCTATATATTTTATTTTCTTATACGATTAAAAGTATTTTATTGAAAATTTTGTACCAGCATTTTAATTAAAACCCACAGGGTTAATTTGGTTTTGACCTGTTTGTGCGTTTTGAGCAAAGATTCAATGAAATTTTCAGTTTTCTTCAAATGAAATCTAAAAATCAAAAAATTCAATTTGTTATATATAATGCTTAAATACATAGTATTTTAAAACAGTTTTTCCAAAAAATAAGCCTATGTTTCTCTCATAAAATCATAAAAAAACGAGGAAGAGCGTATTACAACTTTCAGGTGAGTACTAAACAAAATATAAGTTGAAAAGCGAATTTTTAAACCTTTTCTAAACCATCGACTATATTTTATTCAAGCGATTCATTTTTTTTCTTAAAGACATCTTGACGTTTGTTTAAGATTTTATTTGTAAAAGAAAAATCAAAATGTTTTAATTTAATTTAATTTTTCGTGTTTTTTTATTAAATCTGAACGCTCTGAGCGTACTCTGTTCATGCTCTGTTCATTAGAACGTGCTTATGTTGTTAAGAGCGTGCTCAGATCTCTGCTGTGATTTAAAAAAAAACGCCTTATATAATATTAGTTCGTTATGTCAAAGTAAAACTAAAAAAAGTTTTTATCATGAAAAAACATTATTCGATGTTTAAAATGTAAAATAAAATTTTTAATTATCAGGGCTTAACCTTAATCAAAACATACAACGTACAATTTAAAAATAAACATTTAAACATATAAGAAAAACCGAAGACAATATTTTTATTTATCAATTTTTAAAATTTAAAAATCAGAGGTACAGCGTTACGCGTATTTGGGTTGCTTTCATGTAAATTTATTTACATAATTACTTATTTCAAAATTTTTTGACAGAAATTTTTCGCCGTACGCGTTGATTTAGGTTGGGCCCTAAGTTACAAAACATTTAAATTACAAAATATTTTTTAAGAAAGTTTATTTTTTTTTTTGTTTTTGCTTCCGTATGTTTCTTTCTGAATTAGTGAAGATTATAAATAAATTTACATGAAAGCATACGCGACGTACTATACCTCGCAGTTTTAAAATTTAAAAATAAACATAATAAACACATGAAACATACTATAGGTATTTTCAATAATTGTGAATATAAGGTATAATTGAAGAGGTATAAGGAGTCTTCGAAGTCATTTGCTAGAATTTTACATGATGTTCCAGCTTCAAGCTTATGTATAGTGCTTTTTCTTCTAATGAAATTTTTTTTTGTATTTTCGATACGTTATGTTTTTTTTTATATTAAAAAATAAATAAGAAAATACTAAATTCATCACGTGCCGTACGCTTTTATTTAGGTTGGGACGTAAGGAACAAATAATTTTTTTTAAGAAAGATAATTTTTTTAGTTTTGCAAACATATTGTTGGTATTTTCAATTATTTTGAATATATTGTTTTAAAAAAAATTATTTTAAAAAAATATTATTTTAAAATATTTTATTTTTAAAATTTAATCGTAGCAACATAAGAAAAAACAATTACAATATTTTTATACGCTTTGTCAATTTTTAAATTTTAAAACTGCGAGGTATAGTACGTCGCGTATGCTTTCATGTAAATTTATTTACATAACAACTTATTTCAAAATTTTTTGACAGAAACTGAACGCCGTACATGCTGAATTTGGTTGATCCATAAGTAACAAATCATTTTTCTTAAGAAATATTATTTATCAGAAGTCGGTTTTTTATTTTACAAAAAACTTAACAAAAACCAACAACAATATACGATTTAAAAAAAAAAAATTTTAAGCAAACGAAAACAAAGTACAGTACTTTTCGGTTATAACGACCATGATGGGACGGAAAATATTCGTCGTAATAAACGAATGTCATTTTAAAAGAATGCTGTGAATTTTGAAAAATTAATATAAGACTTGAAACATTTTAGAATGTGCTGATTCTAGAATGGACACTTCGAACTCATTTGCTAAAAGTTTATTTGATGTGTCAGCCTAAATCCTATGTTTAGTGCTTTTTCTTCTAATGAAATATTTTTTGTATTTTTGATGCGTTATGATTTTTTTTATATTCAAAAATAAATAAAAAAATACTAAATTAATCACCAAGCAACATAATTAGATATAATAATTTTAAATAAAAGAAATATCAATGTAATAAAAAACTTACATTTTTAGGTAAAATTTAATTCTTTGGCAAAAAGTGTAAAGTTTATTATAATTAAAACTGCACCAAGTTCGTTATAAATGAAAACTACTGTATAAACCAAATGTATTGCTTTCATTTCGAACAGAACTCATTTTTTTCGTTCAATTTTTAAGATAAAGAAAAAACAAAAACAAAAAAAATTTTAAAAAAATTTAAATCTCCTTGTTCATTGAATATTTGAACTAAACAAAAAAAAGAAAGATATACATAAGTTGAATTAGATTTATCTGCGAGTTACAACCGAAAATGAATTACATTTACACAGAAAGTCGGCGCATAATATTAGAGTCATAAGCCTCAACTTTTAACCGCGTGACCGTTAAATTCAAAATTACGTTAAATTAAAGACAGGTTTTCACCTGAAAAAACGCAATATTCTTAAAAAAAAATATTATTGTCCTATGAAGACAAAAAAAACCTTTCTTTTGGTTGTTGTTTCATTAAAATTGGTTAAATAGTTTACCCAGAAAATGATGTTACCCAGAAAGGATGTTTATATTTGTATGGGAAAAAATAAGCCGATTAAATATTATGATATATAATAAATTTGAAAAACTTAAACTTTTAGATAACGAAGATAATTTCTAGAACTCTTACTGTTAAACGCTTGATTTTTTACTTTAAAGGAATTAAATTTCTTACTTTGTAAGATATTCTGCGGTAGAATATCTATATCTGCGGTAGAAAACGCAGATATATCTATTTGGTTGATATTCTAATATTTAGCATTCCGTTAGAAGAACATTTAACCAACTTAAAAATAATTTTTCATGAATTAAGACAAGCTGGGCTAAAGATTCAGGTAGATAAGTGCAATTTTCTAAAAAAAGAAACCGAATTTCTAGGTTACATTCTGACTTCTAAAGGAATTAAGCCTAATCCAAAAAAAATAGAAACCATACAAAATTTAAAACTGCCAACCACCCAAAAACAAATTAAGTCGTTTCTAGGCATAACTGGATATTATAGGAAATTTATAAAAGATTATGCCAAAATATCCGGTTCTTTAGTTAAATATCTTAAAAAAGAAAGTAAAATTAACATAAATGATTCGAGCTATATCACAGCGTTTGAAAAACTCAAAGAAGTTATTACAAATTATCCTATTTTAAGATATCTTGATTTCAGTAAGAAATTCAAACTTGTTACTGATGCAAGTAATTTAGCAATTGGAGCCGTTCTTACACAAGAAGGCCACCCAGTTGCATATGCATCTAGAACACTTAATGATCACGAAAAAAGGTACTCAACTATCGAAAAAGAACTTTTAGCGATAGTATGGGGAACCAAATATTTTCGGCCATATTTGTTTGGCAATGAGTTCGATCTGCAAATAGATCATCAACCAATTAAGTGGCTTCACATTAAAAATACCGGTAAAGATATTAATGCTCGCCTACAACGATGGTTACTTCAATTAGGCGAATACAACATTAAAATTGATTATATAAAAGGAAGAGAAAATAAGGTAGCAGACTTCCTTAGTCGAATTAACTCGGAAACAAATGAAATTAACTTGTTCGAGACGAACAATCCTAATAAGGAAGGGTATGTAAATGAAGAATCTCAAATTAACATAGAAAATCTTAGTACTTCACCACATGATTCGTTGGATGTAACAATGCATTCACCAAGAGAAGATCTTAATGATCATATTCCTATACTTGACACAGTAGTGAACTGCTTTAAAATTCAAATTATTTTTACGGAACAAAAATAAAAAGAATGTGACGAAATTTTCAATAATAAGAGAATATATGTTGATAAAAATGATCTAGAACAACAAACCGACATTTTTACAAAGTATATTACTCAAAAACATAAAATAGGTATATACTCCGAATTGAATGATCGAGAATATAATAAATTACAGAAAGAATTGATTAAATTATTTCCAAATAGAAATCTTATAAAGTTATATAAATGCAGTTATTTTGCTAAGGACTTCGACAACGAAGACGAGTTAAGAAAACAAATTTCAATTTTTCATAATAAAGAATCAGGACATTGCGGAATAATAGCAACATATAAAGATTTAAAAACTAAGATATATAACCCGAAATTGAAATTTAGAATTCATGAAATTATAAATAACTGTGATATTTGTACAGGAGCACAATATGATAGAAAACCGATAAAAAAAAAGTTTAAAATACAGAAACTCCTAAAACAATAAATGAAATGGTACATATAGATATTTATACAAATAGTAAAAATAATTTCATTAACGTAATTGATAAGTTTTCAAAATTTGCTATCAGTCTGTATTTAGAAGATAGAAACCATATAACTATTTTAGAAAAATTAAGACAAATAATAACAATTAGGGGTAAAATGAAAAAGTTAGTTTCCGATAACGAATTCGCGTCAAAATACATAAAAGACTTTTGTGAAAAAGAAAACATAGGGTATCATACAACAAAACCAAATAGCCATACAGGCAATAGTGATGTTGAAAGACTTAACGGGACTCTAGCAGAAAAAATCAGAGCCTTAAATTTAGAAGAGAAATTGCATATTAGAATTCAAATTCTTAAAGCAGTAGAAATGTACAATAAGTCTTATCATTCTATTATTAAAACAACACCCCTTCATGTTCATAATAGAGAAGTAGATTTTAAAAGAATTTATGACAGATTAATTAAAGCAAAAGAATATTTTATTCATAAAAGAAACAAAAATAGGGAACAATACGACGAACAAAGAAAAGTAGGTTTTATAAAAAATTATAAATCTTTAAGGCACAAAGAGCAGCCAAAATTTAGAAAATACAATTTAACTAATGTACATGAAATCAACATAAAACGTCCATTTAAATTTACAGATCAAAACCATCAGCCTCAAGAAAATATTCCTGATAATACTTCTGCTACTAATATCAACTTTAACACACCAGAAAATGACCATTGAAAAAATAGAAGCTGAATTAGGATATACTGAAATTAAAGAAGATACAGTTGAAATAGCAGATAAATTCGAAATTATAATACATCAAATATATCCCAAGGATATTTTAAATTTAGTGAGTAATTTAGAATCAATTTTAAGTACTTTAAAATTTGAAAATCATAAAGATTTTATCTATATACTACCTAATACCCGGTGCGCGTTGCTGCGCCTCTCAATGGAGGTTTAATTGAAGTTGATGTTACTGCAAAAAGTTAACACAAAAATTACACTCGGTTTACACATGTAAATTTTAAAATGAATGAAAGCAATCTTTTTAAAACCATTTTTCTAGGTTTTAAAAAGAATAATGTTCTAGTAATTTTTGAAACTTTCTGTAATTCAAAGCAGTACAAACTACTTTCCAAATTTTGACGTAATTTACTTCCAAAAAATTTTTTTTGAACAATCGTAGGACCGACTGTTAGCAGATTCAACTCTATTTTCAAGTTGTTTCACACAAATAAAATTTGAGGAAAACCGGTCAAATCGTTTCTAATTTAGAGTTAAGTAACGCAAAAATCTATTAAAAGACACTGTGCCCCACTGGGTTAACGGAACTACACTTTCTCTTTGGGCAAAGCAGTATTACGCAAAAATGGACGTAATTTGCTTCCAAATCACTCAACAAAATTTTTTGAAGCTTTCTTTTTAGTCAAAGCAGTATTTCGCAAATTTTGACAATATTATCTTCCAAAATTATTTTGACCAACCGTCGGGCCGACATGGGTTCACAAATTCCACATCTGTTAATAGTGTCAACTCAATTCTCACAGGGGAGCACGTATACAAAATTTGAAGAAAATCGGTCAAACCGTTTTTAATTTAGAGTTAGGTATTGAAAAAACCTATAAAAAGCTGTTGGGCCCTAATGGGTTAATGCAAGTCAATAAAATTTTTTTGTGGGTTTTCTTTTTAGCCAAAGCAGAATTTCATAAAATCGGACAAAATTTGAACCCAAATTTTTTTTTGACCACCCGTCGGCCCGGCATGGGTTAATAAATTCCAAAACTGTTAATAGTGTCTACTCAATTCTCAAGGAGCATCACGTATACAAAATTTGAAGTCAATCGGTCAAACCGTTTTCATTTTAGAACAAAGAAGTTTAAATACTTGCACCACAGCCCCAACTTGGCAGTCCGTTAGAGCAAAATTTTTGGGCCACGATTTCCTTCCGTACCCAAAAACACCTATATACAAATTTTCATGAAAATTGGCTGGGCAGTTTAGGAGTCTATTCGCTACAAACAAACAAACAAACATACAAACAACAAACAAACAAACAAACAAATAAACAAACTTTCATTTTTATATATCTATCTTCTATATATATAAAAATGAAAGTTTGTTTGTTTGTTTGTTTGTTTGTTTGTAGCGAATAGACTCCTAAACTGCCCAGCCAATTTTCATGAAAATTTGTATATAGGTGTTTTTGGGTACGGAAAGAAATCGTGGCCCAAAAATTTTGCTCTAACGGACTGCCAAGTTGGGGCTGTGGTGCAAGTATTTAAACTTCTTTGTTCTAAAATGAAAACGGTTTGACCGATTGACTTCAAATTTTGTATCCGTGATGCTCTTTGAGAATTGAGAAGACACTATTAACAGTTTTGGAATTTGTTAACCCATGTCGGGCCGACGGGTGGTCAAAAAAATGTTCGGTCCAAATTTTGTCCGATTTTACGAAATTCTGCTTTGGCTTAAAAGAAAGCCCCAAAAAAAATTTTGTTGAGTTCCATTAACCCATTGCGGCCCAACAGCTTTTTATAGGTTTTTTCAATACTTTACTCTAAATTCGAAACGGTTTGACCGATTGACTCCAAATTTTGTATACGTGATGCTCTTTGAGAATTGAGTAGACACTATTGACAATTTTGGAATTTCTTAACCCATGTCGGGCCGACGGGTGGTCAAAAAAAATTTTGGGTCCAAATTTTGTCCGATTTTATGAAATTCTGCTTTGCCTAAAAAGAAAACCCACAAAAAAATTTTATTGACTTGCATTAACCCATTGGGGCCCAACAGCTTTTTATAGGTTTTTTCAATACTTAACTCTAAATTAAAAACGGTTTGACCGGTTTTCTTCAAATTTTGTATACGTGCTCCCCTATGAGAATTGAGTTGACACTATTAACAGATTTGGAATTTGTTAACCCATGTCGGCCTGACGGTTGGTCAAAATAATTTTAGAAGCTAATATTGTCAAAATTTGCGAAGTACTGCTTTGGCTAAGGAGAAAGCCTCAAAAAAATTTTGTTGAGTGATTTGAAAGCAAATTACGTCTAATTTTGCGCAATACTGCTTTGCCCAAAGAGAAAGTGTAGTTCCGTTAACCCAGTGGAGCACAGTGGCTTTTAATAGACTTTTGCGTTACTTAACTCTAAATTAGAAACGATTTGACCGGTTTACCTCAAATTTGATATGTGTGAAGCAACTTGAAAATGGAGTTGAGTCTGTTAACAGTCGGTCCTACGATTTTTCAAAAAAATTTTTTTCGAAGTAAATTACGTCAAAATTTGAAAAGTAGTTTGTACTGCTTTGAATTACAGAAAGTTTCAAAAATTACTAGAATAATCCTAGAAAAATCGTTTTAAAAAGATTGCTTTCATACATTTTTAAATTTACATGTGTAAACCGTGTGTAAGTTTTGTGTTAACTTTTTGCAGTAACATCAACTTCAATTAAACCTCCATTGAGAGGCGCACTGGGTATTAGCTAGTATAGATATAAAAATAAAAGTTTGTTTGTTTGTTTGTTTGTTTGTAGCGAATAGACTCCTAAACTGCCCAGCCGATTTTCATGAAAATTTGTGTATAGAGGTTTTTGGGTACGGAAAGAAATCGTGGCCCAAAAATTTTGCTCTAACGGACCGCCAAGTTGGGGCTGTGGTGCAATTATTTAAACTTCTTTGTTCTAAAATGAAAACGGTTTGACCGATTCACTTCAAATTTTGTATACGTGATGGTCTTTGAGAATTGAGTAGACACTATTAACATTTTTGGAATTTGTTAACCCATGTCGGGCCGACGAGTGGTCAAAAAAAATTTTGGTCCAAATTTTGTCCAATTTTACGAAATTCAGCTTTGGCTTAAAAGAAAGCCCCAAAAAAAATTTTGGTAAGTTCCATTAACCCATTGCGGCCCAACAACTTTTTATAGGTTTTTTCAATACTTTACTCTAAGTTCGAAACTGTTTGACCAATTGACTTCCAATTTTGTATACGTGACCGTTCTCAAGGACCAGAATTGAGTAGACACTATTAAGAGTTTTGGAATTTGTTAACCCATGTCGGGCCGACGGTTGGTCAAAAAAAATTTTGGGTCCAAATTTTGTCCGATTTTACGAAATTCTGCTTTGGCTTTCAAGAAAGCCCCAAAATAAATTTTGTTAAGTTCCATTAACCCATTGCGGCTCAACAGCTTTTAATAAAGTTTTTGGTTATTTTACTCTAAATTAGAAACTATTTGACCGGTTGACCTCATATTTTATATGTGTGAAGCAACTTGAAAATAGAGTTAAGCCTGTTAACAGTCGGTCCTACGATTAGTCAAAAAAATTTTTTGGAAGTAAATTACGTCAAATTTTGGAAAGTAGTTTGTACTGCTTTGAATTACAGAAAGTTTCAAAAATTACTAGAATAATCCTAGAAAAATCTTTTTAAAAAGATTGCTTTCATACATTTTAAAATTTACATGTGTAAACCGTGTGTAATTTTTGTGTTAACTTTTTGCTGTATTATCAACTTCAATTTAACCATTAAGAGGCGCAGCAACGCGCACCGGGTATTAGCTAGTTAAACATAAAATTAATAGAATTAAAAATAAAATAAATACACTCTTACCAATTAGACATAAGAGAGGATTAATAGATTTAGGTGGTTCATTTTTGAAGTGGATCTTTGGAACAATGGACCACGAAGACCAAATAAATACACTCTTACTCTTACTTACGAAATTAAAGGTATATCTTCCAAAGATGTTTCTGACGACTTAAAGGCATACCGTAACCATTGTAGTAGTAATTATTACAATCACTTGCAGGTTTCAAATGATAACCATAATAAATATTTTCATATTAAATAATATTTAAATAAGACCTCTACATCTTTGATTCCTTCAAATTTGATAAATTTATCATTATATTATCAAAATGTCAGAGGTCTTAGAACAAAAACTAGACAAGTCCTACTTAATTCAATAAATTTAAATTTTGACGTATTTGCTTTAACTGAAACTTGGCTAAATTCTTCTATTAACAATCTTGAGCTTTTTGATAGTTCATACTCGGTTTTTAGAAAAGACAGATACTCTGAACTTAATGTATCTAATAGTTACATTCCTAAAGGGGGAGGAGTATTGATAGCCGTAAAAAACTCATTTAATGCAAATGAAATTTCTGACGCGGACTGTCTTGAAATAATTGGTGTGAACATAAAATTTTCTAATAAAAGTGTTAATATTGTTAACACATACATTCCACCTTCTTCGAATTTAAATATTTATTAATTCAATAAATTTAAATTTTGACGTATTTGCTTTAACTGAAACTTGGCTAAATTCTTCTATTAACAATCTTGAGCTTTTTGATAGTTCATACTCGGTTTTTAGAAAAGACAGATACTCTGAACTTAATGTATCTAATAGTTACATTCCTAAAGGGGGAGGAGTATTGATAGCCGTAAAAAACTCATTTAATGCAAATGAAATTTCTGACGCGGACTGTCTTGAAATAATTGGTGTGAACATAAAATTTTCTAATAAAAGTGTTAATATTGTTAACACATACATTCCACCTTCTTCGAATTTAAATATTTATATTACTCTTTTAAATGTAATAGATTCGATTTGCTGTAATTCTGGTCCTAATGATGAGTTAATTTTATGTGGAGATTTTAATCTCCCTAATATAACTTGGACCAATCATGACGAAGAATCTTTTTTGATTGCTGATTCTTCAGTGAATGAACCTGATTCTCAATTTATTGATGGTTTAAATACCAACGATTTACAACAGGTTTCCCACTGCCGCAATTTTAAAGATAAACAATTGGATCTAATATTTACTTCTGATTGGAATAATATTATTTTCTGTGAATCGGTGTTACCGCTTGTTGCGTTGAACCCCTATCACCCTTCAATAAATTTTACTTATTGTTTGACTAATTCCATAAATCATGAAGCAGCAGATTCTTATAGGTTTAATTTCAATAAAACCAACTTTTCCGGACTAGTAAATTTCTTAAACACCTATGACTTCACGTCTATATTTAATTTAATAATATAGACCTTAATCAAATGACAATTAGGTTTTATGAAATAATGTTCGAAGGTTTTACACAATTTGTTCCTATTTCAAAAAACCGATGTTCTAACTCTGGCCCACCATGGTTCACAAAGGAGCTTAGATCTCTCAGGAATAAGAAAAACAAAGGCTCGCGTAAAGATCTAAAAACAAAAGATATTAATGAATTTAATAATTTTGTCATATTGTTTGAGTATTTTAAAACTTCTTCTGAAATACTTTATAATAGTTACATTAACTTAATGGCAACTAAATTAAAGTCTGATCCGAAAAAATTTTGGAAATTCTTAAACTCTAAACGTAAATGTGATGATTACCCAACATTTATGAATTTCAATTCTCTTTCTAGTAATGATCCTTCAACTATTTCAAAATATTTTCGTGAGTTTTTTAGCACTTCATATAGTGATTCTTCTTTTACGCCAAATGAAAATTATTTCTCCTATATGAATACATATCAAAAAACTTCTCTTTCTGACATTAATATTAATGAACAAATAGTTTCCAGCTATCTAAATAAACTGGGTGATAATACTTTTCCTGGACCAGATGGTATACCAGAAATAATTTTGAGCAAGTGTTCTAACATTCTCACTACGTCTTTAACATTACTCTTTAAAAATTCATTAAATTCCGGATATTTTCCTCCTATTTGGAAAATTTCTTATATCAGGCCAATTCACAAAAAGAATGCTAAAAATGAAATCACTAACTATCGCCCATTAGCTAAATTATCTTCAATTCCTAAATTATTTGAATTAATTATAACGGATTCAATTTATAATCATTGTAGGAATCTTTTAATAGATAACCAACATGGCTTTGTAAAACAAAAATCTACGGTGACTAATCTAGTTGAAACCACATCTCTTCTTCTTAATAACATGGAAGAAGGATTTCAAACAGATGTTGTCTATACTAATTTTAGTAAAGCATTTGATCTATTGCCACATAATATTATTTTACTAAAACTTGAAAAATATGGTTTTCCACTATTTTTCCTTAAGTGGATACATTCTTATTTATGTGATCGCTCCTATAGTGTTATATGTGATTTCAGAACCTTTCGTGGCAAATTCGGGAGTTCCACAAGGTAGTCACCTTGGCCCTCTACTTTTTATATTATCTGTAAATGATGTTTCTTCTTTAATTTCTAATTTCGAGCTTCAAGTTTACGCTGATGATATGAAACTTTTTAAAAAGATTACATCTTATAATGACGCCATCCTTATGCAGAATGATCTTCAAAATTTTAACAATTGGTGCGTTAATAACTGTTTACTACTTAATGTAAATAAATGCGCATTGATATCTTATACACGCCGATCTAGTCCTATTTGTTTATTATAACTTAGATGGTATTAGTTTACCTAAAGTTACCTCAATAAAGGACTTAGGTGTGTACTTCGATTCCCAAGTTAGCTTTAAAACCCATTATAATAATATTTAAAATAAAGCTAATTCACTATTGGGATTTGTTAAACGTTCTGCAAAGGAATTTTCAGATCCTTATGTTCTTAAATGGTTGTACACTTGTCTTGTAAGACCAAACTTGGAATATGCTAGTCAAGTTTGGTCTCCGTTTTATATGGTACACATTGATAGGATTGATGCTATACAAAAAAATTTTCTTAGATTTGCCTTACGCCATTTGCCATGATCGAACCCCATTATTTTACCACCATATGAACAAAGGCTAAAATTAATTGATTTGTGTACTTTAAATTTTCGACGTGAAGTTTCTGATGTCATTTGTATTACAGAAATTGTGAAGGGTAACGTTAAATCTAATTTAATTTCTAGTAAAATTATTATTAGAAATCTTCAACGCCTTCGCTCTTGCAATTTATTTAAAACTAATAATCATAGGACTAACTATGGCAAATTCGAACCTATTAATAGAATGCTTATTATAGGTAATAAACATAAACATTATATTGACTTTACACTTTCAAAACACTCCCAAAAACAAAAATTATACAATCGCTATTATTAGGATTATTTTTGTTTTGTTTTTCTTGTAGTAATGTAAAGTTTATAATTTTTAACTTTTAATTTTAATTTTAGTTTGAACATATTTATAATTAGTCAAATATGTAATTTTTTATATTAATTTTAATTGTATAATTTTAATTGTTATTTGTATGCTTCTTTGTAAACTGTTTGTGTTAAGCAGTATAATAAATAAATAAATAAATAAATAAAATAAATAAATAAATAAATATCGAAGAGTATTTTAATATTGTAGATCAAAACAATCATAATTTAATCAATAATCTTAATCAACAAATATCAATTAATGATAATTTCAATCAAACTTTTTCGCAGTTAAAAAGTATAATTGAAACATATAGGAATAAAATATTAAATATGTTAAATGCAGTTAACGCTACTGAAAGAAAACTTCTTCTCGAAAATCTCTTCTTAGAACAAATGTTTAAACTTGACTATATAGAAAGACAAGTTGAACATATTCAAGATAATATAGCCTCTGCAAGGTTAGGTATCTTACATCCAAATATTTTAAACGATGAAGAAATAACCGCTTATAATATTGATTTTCATAAACTTTCTAACATTCGTCTAGCTGTTGCAAATTCACAGAATTTACAAGTAGATTCTGATATGGAATATATTATAAGGCACCAAAATCAGGTGTTTACCTATTCTGAAGGAAAATCATTAAAGGAATTAAATAAAAGTAAAAATTGTATTATTCTAAAAAATTGTGAATTTATTAATAAACATAATGAAGAAATTCTATTTATAGAAAATAATATAATTATAATTAATAACATTAAGTTTGCAAAATTGAAAAGTACTTGTGATGAAAGAACTATGCAACTTAAAGGTCGTCGCCTGAATTCTCTTTTGCTCCATATGCCTCAAGGTATATTCCGAGTAAATCGAAAAAGAAAGTTTGGGAGTTAAAAGGCAAAAATTGATCCGATAAACTATAGTCGAAATTTTAACGTAGAGTTTGTTGATTTTTTAACTAATCATATGCTAAATTTTAGGCACTGTCCTTAAATACTTTTCGAGCTATTTGATATTTTGTCAGAAAATTCATTGTGGACAATTTGCTCCATACAATACAAATCGATTACAAAATAGTTTTCTCTATGCGTATGGAGCAAACATGCATTGATCTTCTATTATAATGGTGCAAATAAGAATTAAGAAGGTTGTTAAACAAAAATTTATATAAAGTCATGGAGATGGAGCAAATTAGATTAAAAATCGATTACGACTAATACGAGAAATATAAATTAAAAACCTAAATTTTTAAATTGTAGTAGAAACTGTAAAAAATTAAAATTATCAAATTTAACTTAGTTTTTTATGTTAATTTTTATTTAATATTATTTTTTAATCAATCATATAATTATATACTTCAATTATAACAATATGAACATAACAGCCATTTCACAGGATTTTTATAAACGAAATTAAATAATATTATTAATTTTAATATAAATATTTCAATCAAAACTAAAAAAACAAACATAATAGTACCTATAATTTCACAACTTTTTAATATTTTTGAAAATTTAACTTATTTTAAGAAATTTAAGAAATAATTTTTTTATTCAAATATCATAGTTTTTGTACTAAACACATAATATACATAATAATTATTGTATCACAATATAACTTTATAAAATATACATATTTTTAAACTGATCCAAAATATTTCAATTAATTTGTAATGTTTAAAATTGCTTTAAAATAGTTTTGATCTGGTAGAGGTACAAAAGGTATTAATGATTTTAAATCATCTTTTTTTCTTTTGACAAAATTGGTCGTTCCTGCAAAACTGGAGATTTACAAAAAAAATTTAAAGGCGTAGCTAAAACTTTTTTATTTGCTAGTTTTTTTATATCAACTTTTTTAAAGTCCAAATTTGAAAAAGAATCCTTGTATTCCATCAGAAAAGGTTCTGATTTTTGATATCGAATAATCTTAGTTTTTGAAAACGGAAATTTAATAAAACTTATTTTCGTTGCAGGTACAGTGTATGGATACACAATTATTTTGTTGTATTCGCAAAATATCTAGTTTAATTTTAGGATAATTTAAATTTAATAATAATTTTAGTAAATGAACTGGACTATGTATATCGAGATTTTTTAAATGTTTTTCAATCACTGAATGCACACAGTCAACTTCTTGCAACAGTGAGTGGCCCGGCTCAGAAAATTTTTGGACCATGGGACCAATTTTGTAAAAAATATTTTAAGTCAGTTGACATTATTTTAATTCGATTTTGTGGTATACAACTATCACTCCAAAAAGTAATTTTTCTCAAATTTGAGTTATCGAGATAAATTTTATTTAAAAGTTTTATTATAGCGTTAGCGAGATCGTTTCCTCTCCTTCCTGTTTGTGCCTCCATCCATATAGCACAGTACGAAATTTTTTCTTTTTCAGGAATAATTGCCGTTGCAGTTAAATTATACACATTTAGTTTGCACTAGTAGAAAAATATGGAAGAATTACCTTTTGGAACAGTAATAACATTTTGCAAATCGAAACAAATGATACAATGATGATCCATATTTGTACGATCCAAATCTCTTTCGGCCTTGGCCATGTTTTTTTTTCCTTATGTAAATCATTAGAATGAATCTTACCAGCCGTAGGGTTTGTACATTTTGGCAATCGATAAACCTGGTTCGAGATATTATCTTTCACTTGTACCACGACAATAGTAAGAGTCTATTATAAGGAAAGCTTTTCTGTGCTTGCGAATTTCATCCAATTTTTCTTCAGGTGTAAATGTTTTCTTATGTTTCCCTGTTTTGCGAGGAAGAGGAGTTTTAGAATGTGGTAAGCATAAGTTGTTGAAACTATAATAAACTCGTTTTTAGTTTATTGCTACAGTGTTTACAAAGAAAGTTCGGCATACTCTACGAATTTCTTCATTCAAATTAAAATAAAAGTGATATGTAAACTTTTTGGTTTGGGATTATGTTCTGTGGCGTTTCACTGGAACACATAATGACGTATAAATGCAAAAAGAAAAAACTAATTTATTCGTTAAAATTAAAATTTTTTGGAACACTTAACATTTTTTTTTTTTTTTTTTTCTTTATTTATAATATAAATTTAAATATACATACATAATTTAGCTTTTCAGTACATAGTAAATAGATTGAGACCTATGCCTAAGGCAGTGCGGTCATATAATTTATTGTAAGAATTATTTAACAATAGAATAAGAAAAAGTAAAACAAAGCAAAAAAAAAAATAAATTTAATGATATTCATTTACAAGTTTTTCATAGGATTTCATCATAAAAATTTACTCTTTTTTTGTATAATTCTTCATATTTTAATTTATTAATTTTTTTATATTTTTAAAACAGCACAACGAAGAAAATAAAAAAAAAAAATTTTAACTTATTTGATTTATTTATGAATGTTAGTTAGTTAATGTAGGATTTAATTATTAGTTTGTTAGTATTTCTAGTTTTATTAAAATATTATGTACTAATTATAGTGGATTTAATCTTTTGTGTAAATAGATTAAGGTTATTAATTAATTTTATTTGTTCTGGAAGTTCATTATAAACCTTAAGGCAATTATATAAGCAGTTATTCTTTTGATGTGATGTTCTAAAAAGGGAAAGGTAGAAGTTCGATTTGTTCCTAGTATTATGGTTGTGTATGTCAAAATTCCTATTTAGAATGAAGTTATGTTTTAATTGATTATTAATGATTTTGTACGCAGTTTTATAGAGTTCCATTAATATTATGTTTCTTAAGCTTAGATATTTTATAGTGTATATAGAATCTGTTGGGTGTAACAACGGCAAGCCTTGTGCAAGCTTAACACATTTTTTATGCATTTTGTCTAGTTTATTTCGATGAATTTGTGGAGCTCTACTCCAAATAGGTAAAAGATAAGTAATATGTGATTTTATATACGAGGAATATAATGTGTATATCGATTGATCCGAGAGGAACTTACGTAATCTTCTCATCAGGAATATGTATGGTGTTATATTTTTGATTACTTTTTCAATATGTTTATTCCAACTTGATTTACTGTCAAGTAACAGACCTAAATAATTGAAGTTATTGACTATTTCTACATTTACATTATTATATTGAACGGAATTAGAGAAGTTAAGAATCTTGTTTTCAAAGAATAAAATTTTGGTTTTATTTAAGTTTAATAGAAGTCGGTGCTTGGTTAGCCACTCCTTAGCAGTACACTCAATTAGCAGTAAATCGTGTTGTATAGATAGATGAATATTTCCCTCAGAATCATCTGCATATTTTATTACCGCATCATCTGCGAATAACTGAATACAACCCTTTTATTTTAAATGAGAGATGTCGTCGATATATAATTTAAAAAGAAGTGGGCCCAAAATGGAACCTTGCGGAACCCCTTTTGATATTATTTTTTCATCGCTAAAGTTATTGTTTATACGAACCTTTTGTTTGCGACCTTGTAGATATGACTGGAAGAATTTTAACTGACCTAATGTGAAATTTAATTTCTTAAGTTTTAATAGAAGAATGTCATGGTCGATGCAATCGAAGGCCTTTTTTATGTCAAGAAATACACAGCTAACGAATTTACCGTTATCAATATTTTTGGAGATGAAGTCATTTAAAAAGAGACAGGCAGCTGTTGTGTTAGATTTTTCTTCGAAACCAAATTGTTTCTCACTTAGTATAGGATTATTTTTAATAAAATTATTAAGCCTATTTTGAATGACTTTTTCGAAGATTTTTGAGAAACTAGATAAAACAGATATGGGACGATAATTAGAGCAATCAGTTGCAGTTCCACCTTTATATATTGGTGTTATAATGGCTAATATAAAATTTGTTTTCCATGTTTGCTTTATAGGTATTGAAAATATAATAGTAATAATGATAATTTTAAATACCTATGGAGATAATAAGTACTCAATATAATGGTAATTATATAAGCCTCATAGAGCATGGTAATATGTATAGAGCAAATGAGAATTAACAATGTTAATACCTTTTTTTTCACACAAAAGTTGCTCCATAAACCACAAATTTGCTTAAGGAGCAAATAAGCACTACAAAATCAAAATAATGTGTCTTATGGAGCACAATGCACACTGTATATCTCGGAAACTAAAGCAGATAGGAAAATTCTGATAACAGCATTAGAAAGAGATTGTTTTAAAACCTATAGAACCAGTCCTAAGTCAAAAAGTCAAAAAGTGGCGTATGGAGCAAAAGAGATTTAGGCGACGAGGTAACTATTTTATAAATTTCAATAACTGTACCGTTGAAATTAATGATAGAGAATTTAACAATAAACTTAGAATGTTTACAGAAAAATTTATAATACCTAAATATGAAAATGTAACATTAAATAATACTAAACTTTCATTTGACAAAATTCAAATTAATTATGAAAATAATATTAAAGAAATCGAAGAACTTAAATACCACAATACTTTAAATTACACTTTTAATATAACAGTAATAATAGTACTAGTATTGCTCATAATAATTTTAATTTTTTATGTATTGTACAAAAATAAACAGTCAAAAATCAATATTGTAAATAAAACTTCAGAAGATCCAAATTTTCAAGATATATTAAAAAAGTATACTAATTAACTTTAAGTCATTTTATATTATTAAATTCATTCATAATAATAAAAAAAAAAAGAAAAAAAAAAAAACCAAATTGTTTTTTCTCCTCCCTTCATAATTTGCTAGTTATTATTTTAAGGTTAACTGTCTAATGTTACTCTATTTTTACTTTAAGTTATAAAAAAAAAAAAAGAAAAAAAAATATTTAATTGAAAGATTGTAAACTGATATAAAAAGTGGCTGCAAAAAATTTTACCCGTTTTCCACGACAGCACCATGTAGTTTTTTATAAATTTTATTTGCTTTTAAACGATTAAATGAATTTTATTGAATATTTTATACCAGAATTTTAATTATAAAAACCCACAGGGTTAATTTGGTTTTGACCTGTTTACGCGTGTTGCACAAAGATTCAATGAAATTTTTAAAATTTTTGGTATTAATGCAATTTAGCTACTCCAAAAGCTCACCTAATTAACAAAACTAAATTTTTTGCTTTCCTCAAATAGTGCAAAAGCTTAATGGGATAATATTAATAATAATAAAAATAAATCTAATAAAGAATCCGAATAATAATATCCGTAAATTTAAATAACAAAAAATTTCCCTTCTCTACATTTTTTCAAGTTTTTGTTTTTTATCTACTTTGCAGTTGTTGTTCTTTAAAAATAGATTTCAGTGTAAAATTGCATTTTTTATACTTATGCATACATATATGACGGGCATATTAAAATTGCTCCTCTCTTTGTAACGCATTGATCTAGACGAGCCACATATAGTGTCAAGGGTACGTATCGGCTCAGAATCGAAAAATTAGTTGACCTAGCTATGTGTGTCTGTCCTTCCGTCCGTGTGTCAGCACGATAACTCAAAAACTAAAAGGTAAAAGTAAATTTTAGTTTTTACACAAAGTAATTTTTAGACGATTTCTAGGTTCCCTATTGTTTTTGGTTAAAATCGGACGAAGGCTTCGGGGAGCTGCCATACAACTTTTTTGCACCAGTATAAATTTCTTCAAAACTAATTATACTACGAGGATGAAAATTACACAAATTTAGTTTTATAATGAATTAAGCACTTATATGAAGTTTCAAAATGTTAGGGCCCCATTTTCGGGGGGCTGCCATTCAACTTCTTTGCACCAATATGAATTTCTTCAAAACTAATTATACTACGCGGATGAAAATTACACACGGTTAGTTATATAATGAATCAAGCACTTATATGAAGTTTCAAAATGTTAGGACCCCATTTTCGGGGGCTGCCATACAACTTCTTTGCACCAATATGAATTTCTTCAAAACTAATTATACTACGAGGATGAAAATTACACAAGGTTAGTTATATAATGAATCGAGCACTTATATGAAGTTTCAAAATGTTAGGGCCCCATTTTCGGGGGGCTGCCATACAACTTATTTGCATCAATATGAATTTCTCCAAAAATAATTATACTGCGAGGATGAAAATTACACACGGTTAGTTATATAATGAATCGAGCACTTATATGAAGTTTCAAAATGTTACGGTCCCATTTTCGGGGGCTGCCGTACAAAGTTTTCGATTCAATAACTGTGAATCTAATGAAGCTACGAGGTTAAAATTAAAATTGGGCAGGTAAAGTAATAGGACAAGTTACTTGGCAAAGTTGGACATCATTCGGACCACCGGACTTTTAGGGTGGGCCAATTTTTTTTTTTTTTGTTTTTTTTGGTTTTTTTTTTGGTTTTTTTTTTTGTTTAAGCAAAACTTATGGGATAATAAATTAAAAAAGTTTTTTTTTTTTCAAGCTAAAATTATGGGACAATGAATTAAAATTTTTTTTGTGTTTGTTTTTTTTTTATGGTTTCGTTTTTTTCTTTATTTTTTTTTTTTTTTTTTTTTTCTTTTTTTTTTTTTAATTTTTTTTTTTTTTTACGGTTTTTGTTAAACACCATAGTGGGTATGCACGGGTATGTAAAAGTTGACAAGGGCAACTATAACCTTCCTCGTTTATTTAACAAAATCTAAACATCAAAAAATTCAATTTCGTATATATTATGCTTAAATACAATACTATTTAAAAACATTTTTCCTAAAAACAAGCCCACATTTCTCTCATAAAATCATAATAAAACGAGGAAGAGTGTAGTAGAACTTTCAGATAAGTACAAAACAAAATATAAGTTGAAAAGCAGATTTTTAAATCTTTTCTTAACCATCGACTATATTTTATTCAAACGTATTTATATAGTCTTATATATTTTCATCTTATAAGACTATATTTTATAATGACATAATGGGAAATTTAGTATACCCTATTGACCTCTCAAAGGAGTTTTAATTTAAGATGATGTTATTGAAAAATGTTAACACAAAAATTACACAAGGTGTACATGTTAATTTTAAATGTAATAAAGCAATTTTTAACGATTTTTTTAGAATTATTCGAGCAATTTTTCAACAAATTTATCAAATCATTTGAAACTTTTTATAATTATTAAATTTTAATAAAAATAAAAATTTTAATTCATTTAACATTATTCGCCGGAAACCCAACATCCTCAACTCTATCGTCAAGGAGCGCCAAATTGTCAAGAAGCACCAAGTATAGAAAAATTTGATAATCGTTAATCGTATAGTTTTGCAAACTATTTTTTAAAGTTTTTGTTTCGCAATAGGTTAAAAGAACTCCACAAAACATTTTTTTAAACATTCCCCTAATTCAAAGAAGTTTGCAAACTATATCTTAAAGTTTTTGTTCGTATTCGGTTAAAAGAACTTGACCAAACAAATTTTTTAAACATTACCCTAATTCAAGGAAGTTTTACCTACTTTCAAAAATTGCACGCAATTTAATTCAGAAAAATTTTTTTTGACGAATCGTAGGAATGACAAGTATATACATGTACGCATTCCAAATTTAAATCAGGCTCTCAATTTAAAAATTTTTGACTTGTTTATTTAAAATATGTCATTTAAACAGTTTTACCTAAAAAATTATTGAATTAACCTAACTTTTTTATGCTAAAAAATTATTCTCTGTCTTTTACTACACATTTCATTCCATTATTTTAAATATACCAGGAACTTGCATATGGAAAATTTAGAAAATGGAATAAATTTTATCCATTTCATTTTACTCCTATTCAAAAATTAATTTCTAGTGATTCTCTTAGAAGAATTACTTTTTGTCGTTTTTTATTAAGAAACCAGAAAAGGAGTAATAGGATATTTTGGATAGACGAATCTCAATTTACGAAAATTTGATCTTTCAATTTCCATAACATGCATTTTCGATTTTTGGTCAAGAATTCCGCACCAACCAAGAATAAACAGCACTCAATATAAATTCAGTGTAAAAGTTTGGGCTGCAATTTTGGACAAACACTTATTTAAAGAAAATAAAGAAATACTAATTGCATTTATATTTAAAGAAAGTTTAAATTCTGAATTATATATCTTGAATTCTGAATTATTTCTTCAAGAGGAATTGCCAAACTTATTAGAAGATGTTCCTCTTGAGAGTAAATTACACATAATATTTTAACATGATGGAGCACCTCCAATTACGGCAGACACGTAAAAGCATGGTTAGATCAACATCATGGAAGTTGATGGATAGGAAGATACGGCCCTATCTTCTGGCCACCTATATCGCCAGATTTGACTCCGATGAACTTTTCTTTTTGGGGGCGAATGAAGTCTACGGTTAATACTCAACCAATTCTTTCAATAGAACATCTCATACAACGTATACATAAAGCAGCTTCTCTAGTAAGGTCAGAACTTCATCGTAGGCCAAAAATTTTGTTCTAACAGACCACCAAGTTGGGGCTGTGGTGCAAGTATTTAAACTTTTGTGTTCTAATATGAAAACGCTTTGACCGATTGACTTCAAATTTAGTATACGTGATGCTCCTTGAGAATTGAGTTAACACTATTAGCAGTTTTGGAATTTGTTAACCCATGTCGGCCCGACGGCTGGTTACAAAAAATTTTGGGTTCAAATTTTGTCCGATTTAACGAAATACTGCTTTTGCTAAAAAAAAGGCCTCAAAAAAAATTTTGTTGAGTTCCATTAACCCATTGAAGCCCAACAGCTAAATTAGAAACGGTTTGACAGATTTTCTTCAAATTTTGTATACGTGATGCTCTTTGAGAATTGAGTTGACACTATTAACATTTTTGGAATTTGTTAACCCATATCCGCCCGACAGTTGGTCAAAATAGTTTTAGGTCCAAATTTTGTCCGATTTTACGAAATACTGCTTTGGCTAAAAACAAAGCTTCAAAAAATATTTTATTGAGTTGCATTAACCAATTGCGGCCCAACAGTTTTTTATAGGTTTGACTGATTTTTTTCAATTTTTGTATACGTGTTCCTCTGTGAGAATTGAGTTGAGACTATTAATAGATTTGGAATTTGTTAACCCATGCCGACCCGACTGTTAGTCTAAAAAAATTTTGTAAGCAAATATAGTCCAATTTGAGAAATTCTACTTTGGTTAAACAGAAAGCCTAAAAATAAAATTTTGTTGATCTCCGTTAGTCCATTGAGGCCCAACAGCTTTTTATAGGTTTATTCTTTACTTTACTCTAAATTAGAAACGGTTTGACCGGTTGACTCCAAATTTTGTATGCTTGAAGCACCTTGAAAATGGAGTTGAGTCTGTTAACAGGCTTGGTGTTTAGTAACACATGTCGGCCCTACGATTGGCCAAAAAAAACTTTTGGAAGTAAATTACGACCAATTTTGGAAAGAAAATAGTACTGCTTTGAATTCTAGAAAGTTTCAAAAATTATTAGAATAATACTAGAAAAATCGTTTTAAAAAAATTTCTTTCATACATTTTAAAATAACATTTTAATGCAGATGATGCTAAATTTGGTAAATTCAATTAACGATATCTCTAAAAGAATAACTAATTTAGAAAACAATTCTAGCAAAAGCTGTAGTGGTACTCCGAGAAAATTTCTAAATAATAGCCCAAAATAAAATTAGTATTGCTACATGCAACGCAAACGGCGTACTAAATAAAAAACTAGCATTAGAGCTATTTCTAAAAACTAAAAACATTGATGTGTGTCTCCTATCAGAAACTCATATGACAAGACAGTCAAAACTAAAAATAATAGGTTTTACATGTTATAATGCGACACACCCTAGTAATAAATCGCGAGGATGCAGTACAATTTTGGTGAAAAACTCTTTTCTACATCACGAAGAGTGTAAAATAGAAACTGACGAATTTCAACTCTCAGTAATATGTGTTAAGTCCCTTAAACAGGATTTAAACATTGGGACTTTATATTTCCCTCCTAATTAAAATTTAAAAAATATGATCCTTAAAGACCTCTTCAACCGACTTGGAGACAGGTTCATCCTAGGAGGTGACTACAATGCCGAACATATCGATTGGGGTTCAAGACTTACCTCAACAAGAGGAAGAGAGCTAAGGAAAGCTATTAGAGAGTTGGGTTGCTATTTTCATTCGACAGGCGAACCAACTTATTGGCCTACTGATACAAATAAAACTCCTGATCTACTGGATTTCTTCCTAACAAAAAAAATATCTCCAAATTTTATTAGCCTAGAAAATAATGAGTATTTAGACTCAGACCATTCGTCCAAAATGCTGCATGGAATAATACAAAAGAATGTAAATACATGACAGCAGGACCTAATTATCCTAGCGATATATTAAATGCAATTAAAGTAAAGAGAAGAGCTAGACGAAGATGGCATGAAACACGTGACCCAGCTGATAAAACTGTGTTGAATAGAATAACGCAAAACCTTAAAAGAAGAATTCTTGAAATAAAAAACAAATCATATGAAAACGAGGAAGAGTGTAGTAGAGTAGACTGTGTCAACTCTGGGATACCCGTATGACCGTACCATATTTATATCATCCGGTTAGTTACTTTTGGCAAAATTTCAAACATTCAGCTTTATTAGGTGTAGAGTAATGCTCATATAAAAGAAAGAGTTGTATGGCAGCTACTCGAACCCTCTGCAATAGACCAACCAAATTTTGCAGTAACTTTGGCAATTACACTAATCTATTTTTGGCAAAATTTCAGACACCCAACTTCAATAAGTATAGAGTAATGCTCATATAAAATAAGAAGTTGTATGGCAGCTACTCGAACCCTCCGCAGTAGACCAACCAAATTTTGCAGAAACTTTGGCCATAAAACTAAACTACTTTTGCCAAAATTTCAGACACGTAGCTGTAATAGGTACAGAGAAATACTCATATAAAAAAAGAAGTTGTATGGCAGCCACCCGAACCCATGGACCAAAATGGCTGGATTTAAATAGCGATGACGGCTATTGCAAAAAAACGAATTTGCGAAAATTTCAAGATTCTAGCTCCTTTAGTTTTTGAGTTATCGTGCGGACGGACGGACAGACGGACGGACGGACGGACGGACGGACGGACGGACATACATAGCTAAATCGATTTTTTTTTCGATTCTGATCCGATCCATACACTTGAGTCTATATCTACCCCCCCTCCTTCTCTGCGTCACAAACGTAATGGCAAATTTATTATACCCTTTGACTATATAGTCATACGGGTATAAATATGTTGAGAATTTATCAGCTAAAAAAGAGAGAAATTACTCTTTGTGGAAAGCAACAAAGAGTTTGAAAAAACCTGTAGTGCCAGTCCCACCAATTCGGAAAATGGATGGTAAATGGGCAAAAAATAATAAAGAAAAAGCCGAAACATTCGCAGATCACCTGGAAGAAAGTTTTCGGCCCAATGAAATAGAGTCAGACCTCTACATTGAAAATGATTTCAGAAGAGAAGAAAATGTGAACTAATTACTCATATAGAAATGGTTGAAGAAATTAAAGCTCTGAAGTCAAAAAAAGCACCAGGTTTCGATCTAATTACTTCAGACATTCTAAAACAACTCCCGAAAAAAGGGATAACAATGTTAACATATATAATGAATGCTATGTTAAGGTTAAATTATGTACCTTAAATTTGGAAGGTGGCAGAAATAATTATGATACTTAAGCCAGGAAAGCCTCCAAACGAAACAAAGTCTTATAGACCTATCTCTCTGTTACCAATTATGTCAAAACTCTTTGAGAAACTGTTATTAAAAAGGTTGAAACCTATAATAGAAAATAGAAAACTAATTCTAAACTATCAATTTGGTTTTAGAGAAAAACACTCTACTGTTGACCAAGTACATAGAATCTAAATATTATAAAAGACAAACTGCTGCTGCTGCTGACCAGCGTGCCCTATGTTATGTTAAGTGTTATTCACACATGTAAAATACTTCTAATTACAAATCCTTACATTCAAAAGAGAAAGAAAAAATTAAACTGATAAAATGTAAATTATGAACAGAAATAAAAAATCAAAACGTATGAGAAATCTGTTAACAGGTAGATACAGAAAATTTTAATTAAAACGTATAAAGAAATTTTTTACATTTCAGTATGTATACTTTTATTTAAATATCACTTACAGAACTAATAACTAACTACAATTTGTAGTTTTTATTTTTTATAAATATAATAAAAGACGCTGCTGCTGTTGCATTATGTTAATGTTAAGTGTTATTCTTACATGTAACAAACTTCTAATTACAAATACTTACATACAAAAGAGAAAGAAAAAATTAAGCCTATAAAATGTAAATTATGAACAGAAAAAAAAAATTAAAACGTATGAGAAATCTGTTAACAGGTAGATACAGAAAATTTTTTATAAATATAATAAAAGATGCTGCTGCTCTTTAATTAAATGTTAAGTGTTATTCACACATGTAATGTAACATACTTCTAATTACAAATTCTTACATACAAAGGAGAAAGAAAAAATGAAACTGATAAAATGTAAATTATGAACAGAAAAAAAATTCAAAACGTATGAGAAATCTGTTACCAGATAGATACAGAAAATTTTAATAAAAACGTTAAAGAAATTTTTTACATTTCAGTATGTATAATTTTATTTAAATATCACTTACAGAACTAATAACTAACTACATTTTGTAGTTTTTATTTTTTATAAATATAATAAAAAACGCTGCTACTGTTGCGTTATGTTAATGTTAAATGTTATTCACACATGTAACATACTTCTATTTACAAATCCTTACATACAAAAAGAAAGAAAAAATGAAACTTATAAAATTTAAATTATGAACAGAAAAAAAAAATCAAAACGTATGAGAAATCTGTTAACAGGTAGATACAGAAAATTTTAATAAAAACGTATCAAGAAATTTTTTACACTTTAGTATGTATACTTCTATTTCATTATCACTTACAAAACTAAAACAAACTATATATAATGTTAACTTAATGTTATAATGTTAACTTAATGTTCTTTAGGTAACGAATTTCCTTTGCTTCAATAGCGCAATAGCAGGAAGAAAGAATATATATAAAAAGAGAAATTAAAATTATACCTGTCATCCGACAGGCTGTTTTACTAATTACTGATATAATTGAGAAAGCTCTAGAAGAAAAACAAATATGCTCTACAATATTTCTAGACATAGCACAAGCATTTGATAAAGTTTGGCACGAAGGCTTAATTTATAAGTTGCGGCAACTATTATCTAAAAAATATGTAGATATACTCTCATCATACTTAACTGATAGACTGTTTAGAATTAAACAGGATGAAGAGTACTCTGCACTGAGAGAAATTAAAGCGGGTGTGCCTCAAGGAAGTATCTTGGGTCCAATATTATACTTGCTGTATACTAGTGACTTGCCCCAATTTCAAGAAATAACTATAGCGACTTTTGCTGACGATACTGCAATAATGGCAGTAGGATCAAATGTCGGCGAGGCTACAAATAAACTACAAAAAGCAAGTGATAAATTATATCTTTGGACCAAAAGATGGAAAATTAAACTAAATGAACTGAAATCAGTGCAAGTAAATTTTACAAATAAACCTATTCAAAATCCCCCAGCCGTACAATTAAATGGGGTAGATATTCCTCATGAAAACAAGGCAACCTAGGAATGACATTAGATGTCAAGCTAAAATGGAAAGAACATGTCAAAAAGAAAAGAATAGAATTAGAACAAAAATATAGAGAAATGTATTGGATCCTAGGTCGAAAATCTAAATTGCCAATAGAGTACAAAATTTTGTTATATAACCAAATAATTAAGCCTATCTGGTTGTACGGCGTACAACTTTGGGGGTGTGCCAAACGAACACATATTCAGAGAATTTAAACATTTCAAAGCAAAGTGCTACGTAACATGGTGAGTGCTCCCTGGTATGTACGAAATTCCGACTTACATAGGGATCTAGGAATTCCTATTGTTAGCGATGAAATAAAAAAATATGCCATAAGACATAAGACCCGCTTAGAAGGTCACATAAACATAGAAGCGTTAAAACTTATACTATCTTCAAATGTCAATAGAAGGCTTAAAAGAACTAGGCCCCTCCAACTAACGATAAATTCAGATCACCTTAACGGAGGTCTGTAATTCCAGTAGATCATAAAAAGTTAGCGCAAAATTAATGGTTAGTCTCTAAGACTAGTTTTAATATTTTAAAACAGGGCGGGTGTTTTTAGTGTGTTAAAGTCACACATAACTGTGGTTGCGCTCAGTATCTTTCGATGATTTCCACCATCCTTACCTCAAGACAAAAAAAAAAAAAAATACATTTTAAAATTAACATTTACTTTACACTATGTGTAATTTTTGTGTAAACTTTTTGCAACATCAACTTCGATTAAACCTACATTGAGAGGTGCAGCAACGCGCACCGATTTTAACTAGTACATTATAAAGTACAGATTTCCTAAGAGAAAGTACACAAAATCTATACTCAAACCAAAAATAGCAACAAATTAATGGTAAGTCAGTCAGTTCGGCTAGTTTTAATAAGAGAAGGGTGCGGTTTAACTCGGTAAGAATCCGGCATAAACTTCTGATACAGTGCAGTTTGTATCTTTCAAAGATTTCCACCAATCCACGTAAAAAAAAAAAAATATAAAACAATAAAAAAAAAAAAAAAAAAATTAAATTAAATAAAGAAATTTAATAGTATTATATTTATTACTATTTATAATATTATAATTTATAAAATATAATAAAATAATATGTTTTATGGTATAATTCTTAGCCTTTTAAAAACAAAAAATTGTTAAATTAGAACGGAAACAAGAAAGAACCCTCGTGTATAAATTTAAAGTTTTTATCTTCATGAAATTCAAAGATAAGCTTTTAAATTTTGGGATTTCATAGGAGGAACCTAAACTACCACTACAATTAAGTTTAAGTTTCGGGTACACAAAAGAAATAGCAAAAAGCACCGTTATACTTAGTTTAAAGTCAATTTAATCTTCTTCAATCTATATTGTATTCAAGTTATTATCTTTATTTATTTCGAATAAGGTCTTGGGAGTAGGGGAGGTGGCACACAAACTACTACTCCAATTCATCCAAAATTTGACGGACACAAAGCTAATAATAAAAAACCTTTTTGCCCCAAATTTGAAGGTTCTATATTCTTAGGTTTCGAAAATATGCTCATTTAGCCTCCATGCGATCAAAAGCTTAAAGAAGCCGACCCATTGTCCGATCTCGAACACAAGCAATTCCCATGGTACTTTCGTTACTAGTAACCTAAAGTTTAAATTTCATCAAAATAGTGTCATTAGTTTTTGAGTTTTCGTGTTTTTAGAATATATTTTCGTGAGTCCTTGAACTCATCATGGATTACAGAACCCGAACCCATGGTTCGATTTGGCTTATATAAAGTCCCCGTCGTACTTTCAACACTAGTTAACCCTTGCGCACTATTGTAACATTCTATTTTAATTTTAATTTTGAACCTCCTTGGGAGGTTTAAGAGAATTATCTGAACCTAAACTCCAATTGATCATAAATTAGAAGGTCACGCAGAAAATAGTAAAGAACACCCTTAAGGTAAAATTAAAATATTCTCCATTTGTTTCAAGTTGTTTTCTTTATAAATTTCGAAGATATGCTTTAAGGACTTTGGAACTGTGTGGATGGTCCCTGACCACCTAGTCTAATTGGTTCCAAAAGAGTAGGGCACAAGGAGACTAAGGGAATAGGATAAGATACCCTGATTCCAAATTTGGCCTAAATTCGATCAAAAAGTTCTAGGATCCGAACTCATGGTTCGATCTCGACCATACACAATCCCCGCTGTATTTTTCTTACTGGGAACCTACATGACAAATTTCATTAATATAGCTACATTCGTTTTTGAGTCTTCGTGCTTATGGACGGACGGACGGACTTGGCTATATCGACTCTTGAGGCCACGCTGATCACAAAATATATATACTTTTCCCTGTCTAGGTCGCTTCCTTTAGGTGGTTACAAACACCACACAAAAGTTAATATACCCTTTTCCTATTTCATAGATGTAGGGTATGAAAAGGGTAAAAATATATATAAAATTAAATTATAGTATTATAAGTTAGTTATTTCATCAATTTATTGCAAATTAATAGTATATAGAATAAATAGATAGACGTAGATAGAATACATATTTAAATCGATTTAATTTTCGATTCTGATCCGATCCATACCTATGAGTCTACATCTACCCCCTACCTACCGCATCAAACATTAGGACAAGGAAATGTTATAAATCTTTAGATATTTAACATTGAAAATCCAATTTCTAGAATTATGCGCTGTCGTTTTAAATTAGAAGTATACGATTTTTGTATTATGCACAAATCGTGTAATTTGAATACGAATGCAGACGCTTTTTGTATATTAAAAATTTCCAATATAATTATAATTACTAAAGCACAATCTAATAAAACAAATTACAGTCAAAGAACGTATCACAAGACAAAAACCTAAATATTTCTGAAAACTATAATATCGACCAAGAAAATATTCATAAAAATATCACAAATCAAAATATACAATCAGGTGCTAAAATAAAAGAAAACGAAATAATTACTCCTACAGATTATACAGAAATCAAAACAATGCTAGAAGAGTATCATAAGAGTCCAGTTGGTCGACACCAAGGTGTAAATTGTACACAGCGAAGACTTAAACAAAAGTTTTACTTTAAAAATATGGAAGAAACTATAATCCAGTTTATATCTTCTTACGAAATAATTTAGAAAAATAAATTAAGCTTAAAATTAAAATGCATATGAAAATATCAGATACTCTTAGTAACCTATCGAAAAAACTGCTTTAGAAATAGTAGGACCATTTTCTTCTTCGGAATCCGGTAATATGTATTTTTTAACGTTTCAAGATATAATCACCAAATTTATGTTAGCTATTCCTATTTCTAATCAGGAAGCTATCACGATAGCCGACGTACGGAAGATCGTTTGCATTTTTAGTACTCCAAAAATATTTCTAACTGATTAAGGTAATAATTTTTGGAATGAAGTGCTTAAAAAGACTTGTTCATTTTTACAAATCGAAAAGGTAAACACAACCAGTTACCAGTTAATCCAATGGTCCCATAGAAAGAGCACATGATTCTTTGAGAAACTATTTGCGTTGTTATGCAAATAAAGGTCCTGATAATTGGGATATGTGGTTAGCTTTTGCAATATTCGCACATAATACATTTCTAGTACTTCAACATTATTTACACAGTTTGAAATATTTTTTGGTAAAACAAAGATTTTTAAAACAGCACATTTAAAAATTACAGAGTGTTTCATCCTGAGTTTTTTATAATTTATTTTTATAAAAATAAATTATAATATCATAATATAATTATTTTATCAATTCTTTATTAATTATGAATATTAGTGTAATCAATACTTAGAATCCCGACGTACAATATTTTCAGGCCATGACACGGAATTATTTGAGAGTATTGTTACATTAATTCAAACAAAATTAAAAGCACGGAAGCGGGCTTTATGAAAAATTTTCAAAAGACGCTTTTGCGGGCAGACGCTGTTCCAAGTATTTTCTTCAATAATCCGCTTTATTATTAGATATTCTCCAATATCTTAACACAACTCAAAAACTCTAAATTCCGATAAAATAATTGTTGCCCTTATGTTATGTTAAGTATTATTCAGAGACGTTCTTTCCTTAATTTTTTAATGTTTGACAAAATGGGAAAAAAAAAAAAAAATGTTTAAAAATGATTTCTAACATTAATGTTTTTCTAATATGTTTACAAACATAAACTTAACCAAAAAAATAACATAAAATGTTAACTTAAATGTTTATGTATAACAAATTTCTTTTCGTTAATTTTTTAATGTCTGGAAAAACAGAAAAAAAAAAAAATCAAAATGTTAAAAAATGATTTCTAGCATTAAAATGTTAACTTAAATGTTGAGATATAACATATTTCTTTCGTTTATTTTTTGTTGTTTGAAAAAATAGGAAAAAAAAGAAATTAATATGTTTAAAAATGTTTTCGAACATAAATGTTTTTCTACTATATGTACCAACATAAACTTAAGCAAAAAAGAAAACAATATTAAAATGTTAATTTAAATATTGAGGTACAACAAGTGATTTCTAACATTAATGATTTTCTAATATATTTACAGACATAAACTTAACCCAAAAAAAAAAAACATAAAATGTTAACTTAAATGTTGAGACATAACAAATTTCGTTTCGTTAATTTTTTAATGTTTAAAAAAATAGAAAAAAAAAATCAAAATGTTAAAAAATGATTTCCATCATTAATGATTTTCTAATATATTTACAAACACAAACTTAACAAAAAAAAACCGTATTAAATTGTTAACTTAAATTATAAGGTATAACAAATTTCTTTCCTTAATTTTTTAATGTTTGAAAAAATAGGTAACAAAAAGAAATCATAATGTTTAAAAATGATTGCTAACATAATGTTTTTCTAATATATTTACAGACATAAACCTAACCAAAATATAAAACATAAAATATTGGCTTAAATGTTAAGGTATAACAATTTTCTTTTCGTTAATTTTCGAATGTTTGAAAAAATAGAAAAAAAAAATTTAAAATGTTAAAAAATAATTTCTAAGATTAAAATGTTAACTTAAATGTTGAGGTACAAGAAATTTATATATGAAAAAATAAGAAATCAAAATGTTTAAAAAGGACTTCTAACATTAATATATTTCTTAAAAACTTAAACATTATTAAAATGTTAGCTTAAATGTTGATGTATAACAAATTTCCGTTCTTTCTAATCTAATTTAAATATAATAAAATAAATGCATAAAGCATACAATTTGGAAAACTAGACTTCGCAGCAACCATCTACACATTAACAACGAAGGGAAACTTAATAAAACTGCAAACGGTAATAAATCAAGCGGAAAGCATAGCAACTAGAGCTATTCATTATCAGAGGTGAACTTTTCAATAGTGGAACAGAGAAGAGATAAACTGGCACTTAGACTATTAGTAAAAGCCGCCTTCAACAGTACACATCCGTTATATAAACTCACTAATGCAGCTCTACGAGAAAAACAGCAAGTTCCAAAAAATTCTGCTTTTTCAACAGCATTAAATAAAATATTGGAAATAGAATTAGAAATACCTATTCATCAGGAGGCACAAGAAAGAGACCAGCATTTATGGGGAAACTGGAACCAATGGGTACATGATAAAATGACTGAAGACAAGAAATCAGAAACAGATTAAGAAACATACAGGAACCTCTTTAGATACCACCGGGAACAAACCAAAACACTAATACCGATGTTTACTGATGCCACAAAAGGAATAAGAGGAGTTGCTATAGCCATAATAGAAAATGAAAAGCTACTAAAATTCACCTGACTGCTCGACTACTGTCAAATATACGTAGTGGAGAAAATGCTCTACTGGAAGCTCAGCAAAGGAACAAAAAAATGTAATATGCACTGAATAAAGCTGTCAAGGATTAGAATGGGTTCCAGTCTATACACACACACAAACACATATTCACCGGAGGAATTCCTTCCATTTGTCGATTTTGCAACAATACTGTAACAGTAGAACACGTGTTTTTAGACTGTCCGGAAACACTTAGAATCTGGGCCAATGAGTCTAACCCAATCATAAAAAATATAACTGAAAATAGCAAAACCAGCATTAACAAAATAATAAAACCACTAGAACATCACGAAATATGGAAAAAAGTATAAAGTATAAATAAAGTCACAAAAAATAAAATACACACAAAAATAGAAAATATAAAAATATAATTAGTATTAAAATAAAAATGAAGTTTTTTGAAAGCTCAAACATGCACATGCTCAAAAAAAAAAAAAAATCAAAATATTTAAAAATGTTTCTAACATTCATGATTTTCTAATATATTTACAGACATAAAGTTAACCAGAAAAAAAACATTATTAAAATATTAAGTTAAATGTTGAGGTATAACAAATTTCTTTTCGTTAGTTCCTTAATGTTTAAAAATATAGGAAAAAACGAGGAAGAGTGTAGTAGAGAAGACTGTGTCAACTCTGGGAAACCCGTATGACCGTAACATATACATTATATCATCCGGTAAATTACTTTTGGCAAAATTTCAAACATACAGCTTTATTTAATGTAGTGGAATACTCATATAAAATAATAAGTTGTATGGCAGCTACTTGAACCCACTGCAGTAGACCAACCATATTTTGCAGTAACTTTGGTCATTATACTAAACTATTTTTAGAAAAATTTCAGACACCCAGCTTCATTGGGTGGAGAGTAATGCTCATATAAATAAGAAGCTGTATGGCAGCTACTCGAACCCTTTGCAGTAGACCAACCAAATTTTGCAGAAACTTTGAAAGACTTTAAACCGGTTTTGCAGTAGAAAACCAAATTTTGCATAAAACTGAATTACTTTTGGCAAAATTTCAGACACGCAGCTGTAATAGGTACAGAGTAATACTCATATAAAAATAGAAGTTGTATGGCAGCTACCCAAACCCATGTACTAAAATGGCTAGATTTAAATAGCGATGACGGCTATTGCAAAAAAAAAAATTGCGAAAATTTCAAGATCCTAGCTATTTTAGTTTTTGAGTTATCGTGCGGACGGACGGACGGACATACATAGCTAAAACGATTTATTTTTCGATTCTGATCCTATCCATACACTTGAGTATATATCAACCCCTCCTCTTTCTCTGCGTCACAAACGTAATGGCAAATTTATTATACCCTTTGACTATATAGTCATATGGGTATAAAAAGAAATCAAAATGCTTAAAAATGATTTCTAACATTAATGTTTCAGTCCTTTATTTACAGACGTACTCTTAACCAGAAAATAAAACATTATTAAAATGTTAACTTAAATGTTGAAGTACAACAAATTTCTTTTCATCAATTTTTTAACGTTTAAAAAAAATAAAAAAACAAGTAAAGAAACAGTCAGTCGGTGCAACCGACTTAGAAATACCCTACATCTATTTGGTTCAAATTTAATGACATATCCATAAGTCATTTTAACGCCGTAAAAGCTGTTATTAATTTGATTGTAAGACATAGCTAACCAAATTAACTTTATAATACTAAAAACATTTTCTAATTACACTAGCTCTTAAAAAATATTACAAATTCTTACTAATTTATTTATTTAAAAATATTAAAAAACAAAAAAACTTGTTATAAATGACAATATATTTATTTCAATTCAATTACAAAATGAAAAAATTCTAGTTATTAAATTTTGTGATAATAAAAAGCTAATCAAAGCTAATTTAATAATCCAAATTTTTCAAAATTGCAATTATTTTAAATGGCTAGTTAATATACCTAATAGAAAAGCTTATACGCAAAATATGCAATAAATGTATTTCTAAAATACAATTACAAATTTACACCTTTTCATATAATTCATTTAAATATAAAAATAAATTTTACATAAATGCAGCAAGTACCTTCGAACATAGCTGAACCACTACAATTAAGTTTAAATTTCGGGGACCAATTGATTGAAATATATTCTTTGGCTTCGAAATTATGCTCGTTCGGCCTCAAATCGATCAAAAGCTTCTAGAATCCGAACTCATTGACCAAATTCAACCAGAACCAATTTCAATGGTACTTTCATTACTAATAACCTAGAGTTTAAATTTCATCAAAATAGAGGCATTATTTTTTGAGTTTTTTTGGTGTTTTTAAGATGAACTTTTCAAGAGCTTCAAAACCCGGAACCTTGGTACGATTTCGCCCATATGCAGTCCCTGTCATACTTTCAATACTAGCTAACCCTTGTACGCAATTGGAACGTTCTATCTTAAATTTAATTTACTAGTTTTATTAATTTCGATGATAAACTTTTACACATTGGGGGGTCTAAGAAAGGTTCAAAATTAGAGGGACACGCAGGAAATAGTAAAGAATACACATGTGCCAAATTTGAAGCTTCTACATTTGTTTTAAGTTACTATCTTTATTAATTTCGAAAATATGCTTTAAGGTCCTTGGAACTGAGTGGCTGGTCCACACCCACTACTCCAATTGGACTCAAATTTCAAGGACACTAAGGGAATCGAAAGCAACACCCTGATACTAAATTTGGAGGTTCTATCTTCTTTGGTTTCGGAATTATGCTCGTTTGGCCTAAATTCGATCAAAAAGTTCTAGGTTCCGAACCCATGGTCCAATCCCGAACTTACGCAATCCCCGAAGTAGTTTCATTACTAGTAACCTACAGCACAAATTTGATGAAGAAAGCGTCATTAGTTGTTGAGTTATTGTGATTTTTTATATATGATCGTTAGCCCTTGGATCGATTAAAAGGTCCAGAATCCGAACCAATGGGCCGATTTCGCACATATGCAATCCCCGCCGTACTTTCAGGCCCAGTAACCTACAGTTAAAATTTCATCAAGATAGCTCCATTATTTTTTGAGTTATCGTGCCTACAGACGGACGGACGGACGGACGGACATGGCTATATCGACTAAGGAGGTCACGCTGATCACAAATATATATACTTTTCCATATCTAGCTCGCTTCCTTTAGATAGTTACCATACCAAAGTTAATATACCCTTTTACCTATTCTATAGGTGAAGGGTATAAGAGAGCATTATTTACTTAAAAAATCAAAATAAAAAGTTAAGGCAAAAATTAAAAAAAGAAAAACCGGATTTATCTTTATGTAGCATTATTAATAGGCTATACTATAATACTGCACTGGATGAAATTAGTGGTTTTTCTGATTATGGTTCCAATGGCAGAACAAAAAACATCGTACATTAGAAGACAATTTATGGAATTATTTTCTAACGATTTGAAAGATTTAAGCAATTAAAAAAATTTAAAGCAAAAAAAAAGAAAATTTCATTCTTCTTTTTCTATCAATATTTTTTTATTTTATAATCAAAATATACACAAACTGCGTACAAACATGATACAGCGATGGATATGATATACATTAAGATAAAAAAAATTTGCCGCTCTACAGAAAAAGTATTTTCTTATTTATAAACATTATCTTAAGTATATCAGTTTAAAGAAGATACATGTTCTGAAAATATCATTATATTTCTAAACATATACATATATACATATATTTACTGAAGTCAAGTAGCCAAAATTCGAGTTAATGCTGTTCTTTATATAGAAAAATGTACTTTTTATACCCTACACCTATAGAATAGGTAAAGGGGTATATTAACTTTGGTATGGTGTTTGTAACCACCTAAAGGAAGCGAGCTAGATATGGAAAAGTATATATATTTGTGATCAGCGTGACCGCCTTAGTCGATATAGCCATGTCCGTCCGTCCGTCCGTCCGTAGGCACGATAACTCAAAAAATAATGGAGCTATCTTGATGAAATTTTAACTGTAGGTTACTAGGACTGAAAGTACGGCGGGGATTGCATATGGGCAAAATCGGCCCATGGGTTCGGATTCTGGACCTTTTAATCGGTTTCAGGGCTAATGAACAAATATAAAAAATCAAGATAACTCAACAACTAATGACGCTATCTTCATCAAATTTGTGCTGTAGGTTACTAGTAATGAAACTACTTCGGGAATTGCGTAAGGTCGGGATTGGACCATGGGTTCGGAACCTAGAACTTTTTGATCGAATTTAGGCCAAACGAGCATAATTCCAAAACCAATGAAGATAGAACCTCCAAATTTAGTATCAGGGTGTCCCTTCCTATTTCCTAAGTGTATTGTGAATTTGGGTCCCATTGGAGTAGTGGGTCGGGGACCAGCCACACATTTCCGAGGACCTTAAAGCATATCTTTAAAATTAATAAAGATAACAACTTGAAAAAATGTAGAAGCTTCCAATTTGCCACAAGGGTGTTCTTTACTATCTCTTGCGTGTTCCCCTAATTTGGGATCAATTGGAGTGGTGGTTCTGTACCCCTCTCAGACCTCCCAAGTTTTAAAGGCTTATAATCGAAATTACTAAAAATAGTTACTTAAAATTAGGATAGAACGTTAAAATTGTGTACAAGGGTTAACTAGTACTATAAGTACAGCGCGGACTATATAAGGGCGAAATCAGCCCAACGGTTCGGATTCCGGACCTTTTAATCGATGTCAGGGCTAAGGAACATATATAAAAAATCACGATAACTCAACAACTAATGAGGCTATCTTCATGAAATTTGTGCTGTAGGTTATTGGCAGCGAAACTACGGCGGTGATTACGTACGGTGAGGATTGGACAATGGGTTCGGAACTTAGAACTTTTTGATCGAATTTAGGCCAAACGAGCATAATTCCGAAACCAATGAAGATAGAACCTCCAAATTTGGTATCAGGGTGTCCCTTCCTATTTCGTAAGTGTCTTTGAAATTTGGGCCCCATTGGAGTAGTGGATCGGGGACCAGCCACTCAGTTCTTAGGCCCTTAAAGCATATTTTCGAAATTAATAAATATAGTAACTTGAAACAAATGTAGAAGCTTCCAATTTGCCACAAGGGTGTTCTTTACTATTTCTTGCGTGCCCCCCTAATTTGGGATCAATTGGAGTGGTGGTTCAGAACCTCTCTTAGACCCCCCAATGTGTTAAAGCTTATCATCGAAATTAATAAAACTAGTAACTTAAAATTAAGATAGAGCGTTCCAATTGTGTACAAGGGTTAACTAGTATTGAAAGTATGACGGCACTGCATATGGGCGAAATCGTGCCATAATTTCGGGTCCTGGAACCCTTGAAAAGTTCAAGGACTAACAAACATATATCTTACAAACACCATAACTCAAAAAATAATGCCGGTATTTTGATGAAATTTAACAGTAGGTTACTAGTAATGAAAGTACCATGGGAATTGGTTGTGGTCGAGTTTAATTTCGAAGCCAAAGAATATATTTCCTATGTCCTATGTGTCTCCGAAATCTAGACTTAATTGTAGTGGTTCAGCTATGTTCAAAAGTACTTGCTGCATTTATGTAAAATTTATTTTTATATTTAAATGAATTATATGAAAAGGTGTAAATTTTTAATTGTATTTTAGAAATACATTTATTGCATATTTTGCGTTTATAAGCTTTTCTATTAGGTATATAAACTAACCATTTAAAATAATTGCAATTTTTAAAAATTTGGATTATTAAATATATTATTATTATCTTTTATCGATTATCTTTTTATACCCGTGCATATATATATGACATCAGGTATATTAGATTTGCTCCTCCGTTTGTAACGCATCGATCTAGACGAGCTAGATATAGTGTCAAGGGTACGTATCGGCTCAGAATCGAAAAATTAGTCGATCTAGCTATGTGTGTCTGTCCGTCCGTCCGTCCGTCCGTCCGTCCGTCTGTGTGTCAGCACGATAACTCAAAAACTAAAAGAGCTACAGTTTTGAAATTTTCACAAAATATTTTTCAATCAATTTCTAGGTTCCCTATTTTTTTTGGTTAAGATCGGACCAAAACTTCGGGTAGCTCTCGAACAGCTAACTTTTTTAACTCCAATATTTTCATACAAAAATTTGAAATATAGCTATGCACCTTGTAACATGAAATTATATGAATTTTGTTTTATTGTTTTTTTTGTTTTTTGTTTTTGTTACAAAAAGTAGATAACGATTTCGAGTTAGAATTTCAAATGATTTAAATGATGCGTAGTTTATTTAAGATAAGCAAAAAAGAAGACAAAGATTTTTTTTAAGTAAATGGCTTCATAAATAATTTATATATGTGTATTCATATAATATGTATATGTGTAATATTTTGAATGAATCATTTATCAATATGATTATATGATGCTTACTTTACTTAGGTTTAATATATTCGTGAATTAAAAATTAATTAAAAGAGATAGAATTGAAAAATTAGAGCTAGAGTTTTGAAATTCACACAAAACATTTTTTGGACATTTTTAAGGTTCCCTATTCTTTTTGGTTAAGACCAGACCAAGGTTTCGGGGAGCTGTCACACAACTTATTTAAACCAATATAAATTTCTTCAAAAGTAATTATACTAGAAAGACGAAAATTACACACGGTTAGTTTTATAATGAATCAACCACTTATATGAAGTTTCAAAATTTTACGGCTTCATTTGCGGGGGGCTGCCATACAACTTCTTTGCACCAATATGAATTTCTTGGAAACTGAGTATACTACGAGGATGAAAATTACACACTGTTAGTTATATAATGAATCGAGCACTAATATGGAGTTTCAAAATGTTGCGATCCCATTTTCGGGCAGCTGCCATACAAAGTTGTCAATTCGATAACTGTGAATCTAATGAAGCTACGAGGTTAAAATTAAAACTGGGCAGTAAAGTAATAGGGCAAGTTAGTTGGCAAAGTTGGACATCGCTCGGACCAACTTTTGGGGTGGGCTATTTTTTTTTTATGGTTATTTTTTTTTATGGTTTTTTTTTTTTTGTTTTTAAGCAAAAATTATGGTATAATGAATTAAAAATTTAATATTTTTTTTTTTTATTTAATTTTTTTTAAGCAAAAATTATGGGATAATAAGCTAAATTTTTTTTTAACTATTTTACTTTCTTATATTTTTTTTGTAATATTTATAATAGCATGTGGAAAATAAATAACGGTTAGTGGGTAAGCACGGGTATCTAAAAGTTGACAAGGGCAACTATAATCTTCCTCGTTATCACAAAATTTAATAATTAAAATTTTTTCATTTTGTAATTGAATTGGAATAAATATATTTTCATTTATTTCAAGTTTGTTTGTTTTTTAATATTTTTAAATAGATAAATTAGTAAGAATTTGTAGTATTTTTTAATAGATAGGGTAATTAGAAAATGTTTTTAGTATTATACAGTTAATTTGGTTAGCTATGTCTTACGATCAAATTAATAACAGCTTCTATGGTGTTAAAATGACTTATGGATATGTCCTTAAATTTGAACCAAATAGTTGTAGGGTATTTCTAAGTCGGTTGCACCGACTGACTGTTTCTTTACTTTTTTTCTAAACATTTTAGTACGATTTGAATTATGTTTTATGTATTCTAATCCTAATTAAAAAACTCTTTGAATACGTAATATGTACAACAAAATTTAATATAATATAATTCATAAGTTTAGTACATATTATTAAATAATATTGAAGCTGCCAGAAGTACAAAATAATAGTCAAGTTGACAGCTGTCAAGGTTTTTTTTTTTAAATCTCAATTTTAAGATTTATAACATATCTACATAGATATAAAAAACACTACTACATAAAAAAAAGTTTTTCAATAAATCTAAGAAGTTTTAACTATGTATTGATACATTTTTCTTCCCCTTATTCCATTTTTAAATTTTATAGCTACATATGTAGGTAAGTGGAAACTACATTTCAATAAATTTTTAATATAATTTTTCCTAAGTTTTTTATTTACAAAAATATTTTTCTATATTTGGTCATAAGTTATGACTTATAAGTTTCTTAAAACAAACAAATGTTATTGCTTGCGTTCATTTATGAGGAGTAAACTCTTTTATACTCTCAACTACTGCAAGCTACACTAGCTCTTGTAAAAGAGTAGATAATTAAAATAAAAGCACTTACCCTTCCATTTTAAAAAATATCTTTATATTTATGTAAATACCAGCAATACACCTTAATTTTTTCACTTTATTTTCAATATTTAAATATATTAAAGATAAATAAATTCTCAAAAGACTTTTAAAATGTCAAATATATGTATGACATTTAATCTGACAATTATATACTCCTGAAACAAAAATTAGCGTTGTTCTATAAACTACACCTATAGGTTTTTTTTATACCCTACACCTATAGAATAGGTAAAGGGGTATATTAACTTTGTATTGGTGTTTGTAACCACCTAAAGGAAGCGAGCTAGATATGGAAAAGTATATATATTTGTGATCAGCGTGACCGCCTTAGTCGATATAGCCATGTCCGTCCGTCCGTCTGTCCATCCGTCCGTCCGTCCGTCCGTAGGCACGATAACTCAAAAAATAATGGAGCTATCTTGATGAAATTTTAACTGTAGGTTACTAGGACTGAAAGTACGGCGGGGATTGCATATGGGCGAAATCGGCCCATGGGTTCGGATTCTGGACCTTTTAATCGGTTTCAGGGCTAACGAACATATGTAAAAAATCACGATAACTCAACAACTAATGACGCTATCTTCATCAAATTTGTGCTGTAGGTTACTAGTAATGAAACTTCTCTGGGTATTGCGTAAGTTTGGGATTGGACCATGCGTTCGGAACCTAAAACTTTTTGATCGAATTTAGGCCAAACGAGCATAATTCCGAAACTAATGAAGATAGAACCTCCAAATTTGGTATCAGGGTGTTCCTTCTTATTTCCTAAGTGTCTTTGAAATTTGGGCCCCATGGTAGTTGGGGGTCGGGGAACAGCCACACATTTCCGAAAACCTTAAAGCATATTTTTAAAATTAATAAAGATAGCAACTTGAAAAAATGTAGAAGCTTCACATTTGGTATTCTTTACTACCTCTTGCTTGTCCCCCTAATTTGGGATCAATTGGAGTGGTGGTTCAGTACCCCTCTTAGACCTCCCAAGTTTTAAAAGCTTATACTCGAAATTACTAAAAATAGTAACTTAAAATTAAGATAGAACGTTTAAATTTTGTACAAGGGTTAACTAGTACTTAAAGTACAGCGCGGACTGTATAAAACCGAAATCACTCAAAGGGTTCGGATTCTGGACCTTTAAATCGGTTACAGGGCTAACGAACATATGTAAAAAATCACTATAACTCAACAACTAATGACGCTATCTTCATGAAATTTGTGCTGTAGGTTATTGGTAATGAAACTACTGCGGCAATTGCGCACGGTGAGGATTGGACAATGGGTTCGGAACTTAGAACTTTTTGATCGAATTTAGGCCAAACTAGCATAATTCCGTAACCAATGAAGATAGAACCTCCAAATTTGGTATCAGAGTATCGCTTTCCATTTCCTTAGTCTCCTTGAAGTTTGAGCCCAATTGAAGTAGTGGGTGGGGACCAGCTACTCAGTTCCAAGAACCTTAAAGCATATTTTCGAAATTAATAAAGATAATAACTTGAAACAAAAGTAGAAGCTTCAAATTTGGCACATGGGTGTTCTTTACTATTTCCTGCGTTTCTTCTAATTTTGGATCAATTGGGGTGGTGGTTCAGTACCTCTCTTAGACCCACCAATGTGTAAAAGCTTACCATCGAAATTAATAAAACTAGTAACTTAAAATTAAGATAACACGTTCCAATAGTGTACAAGAGTTAACTTGTATTGAAAGTATGACGGGGACTGCATATGGGCGAAATCGTACCATGGTTTCGAGTTCTGAAACCCTTGAAAAGCTCAAGGGCTAACAAACATATATCTTAAAACACCATAACTCAAAAAATAATGCCGCTATATTGATGAAATTTAAACTCTAGGTTACTAGTAATGAAAGTACCATGGGAATTGGTTCTGGTCGAGTTTAATTTCGAAGCCAAAGAATATATTTCCTATTTCCTATGTGTCTCCGAAATTTTGACTTAATTGTAGTGGTTCAGCTATGTTCAAAGGTACTTGCTGCATTTATGTAAAATTTATTCTTATATTTAAATGAATTATATGAAAAGGTCTAAATTTGTATATGTATTTTAGAAATGCATTTATTGCATATTTTGCGTTTATAAGCTTTTCTAATAGGTACATAAACAAGCCATTTAAAATAATTGCAATTTTGAAAAATTTTAATTATTAAATATATTAGCTTTTTATCACAAAATTTAATAATTCAAATTTTTTCATTTAGTAATTGAATTGGAATAAATATATTTTCATTTATTTCAAGTTTTTTTTTTTTATATTTTTAAATAGATAAATTAGTGAGAATTTGTAATATTTTTTAATAGATAGTGTAATTAGAAAATGTTTTTAGTATTATAAAGTTAATTTGGTTAGCTATGTCTTACGATCAAATTAATAACAGCTCTTATGGTGTTAAAACGACTTATGGATATGTCCTTAAATTTTAACCAAATAGGTGTAGGGTATTTCTAAGTCGGTTGCACCGACTGACTGTTTCTTTACTTGTTATACCCGTATGACTATATAGTCAAAGGGTATAATAAATTTGCCATTACGTTTGTGACGCAGAGAAGGAGGGGGGGTAGATATAGACTCAAGTGTATGGATCGGATCAGAATCGAAAAATAAATCGATTTAGCTATGTATGTCCGTCCGTCCGTCCGTCCGTCCGTCCGTCTGTCCGTCCGTCTGTCCGTCCGTCACCACGATAACTCAAAAACTAAAGGAGCTAGGATCTTGAAATTTTCGCAAATTCGTTTTTTTGCAATAGCCGTCATCGCTATTTAAATCCAGCTATTTTGGTCCATTGGTTCGGGTAGCTGCCATACAACTTCTATTTTTATATAAGTATTACTCTGTTCCTATTACAGCTGCGTGTCTGAAATTTGGTCAAAAGTAGTTTAGTTTTATGGCCAAAGTTGCTGCAAAATTTGGTTGGTCTACTGCAGTGGGTTCGAGTAGCCGCCATACAACTTCTCAGTTTATATGGGCATTGCTCTATACCTATTAAAGTTGGGTGTCTGAAATTTTGCCAAAAATAGTTTAATGTAATGGCCAAAGTTACTACAAAATTTGGTTGGTCTACTGCAAAGGGTTCGAGTAGCTGCCATACAACTTCTTAGTTTATATAGACATTGCTCTGTACCTATTAAAGTTGGGTGTCTGAAATTTTGCCAAAAATAGTTTAGTGCAATGGCTAAAGTTACTGCAAAATTTGGTTGGTCTACTGCAGAGGGTTCGAGTAGCTAACATACAACTCCTTCTTTTATATGAGCATTACACTACACCTAATAAAGCTGTATGTTTGAAATTTTGCCAAAAGTAATTAATATTTAAAATAATAATAATGATATAATGTTTATATAACGGTCATACGGGTATCCCAGAGTTGACACAGTCTACTCTACCACACTCTTCCTCGTTTTTTTTTAAATCTGAGCAAAGCATGAACTGTAAAAAAAAATTGTTTTTTTTTCAGCTCTGACCGCTCACTGGAAATATATCGAGCAGGGCTGAGCAAATACAAAACACTTTGACGTTTGTTTAAGATTTTACTTGTAAAATAAAAGTCAAAATGTTTTGTTTATTTTAAGTTATCTTTTTATACCCTACACCTATAGAATAGGTAAAGGGGTATATTAACTTTGGTATGGTGTTTGTAACCACCTAAAGGAAGCGAGCTAGATATGGAAAAGTATATATATTTGTGATCAGCGTGACCGCCTGAGTCGATATAACCATGTCCGTCCGTCCGTCCGTCCGTCCGTAGGCACGATAACTCAAAAAATAATGGAGCTATCTTGATGAAATTTTAACTGTAGGTTACTAAGACTGAAAGTACGGCGGGGATTGAAAATGGGCGAAATCGGCCCATGGGTTCGGATTCTGGACCTTTTAATCGGTTTCAGGGCTAACGAACAAATATAAAAAATCACGATAACTCAACAACTAATGACGCTATCTTCATCAAATTTGTGCTGTAAGTTACTAGTAATGAAACTACTTCGGGAATTGCGTAAGGTCGGGATTGGACCATGGGTTCGGAACCTAGAACTTTTTGATCGAATTTAGGCCAAACGAGCATAATTCCGAAACCAATGAAGAGAGAACCTCCAAATTTAGTATCAGGGTGTCCCTTCCTCTTTCCTAAGTGTCTTGTGAATTTGGGTCCCATTAAAGTAGTGGGTCGGGGACCAGCCACACATTTCCGAAGACCTTAAAGCATATCTTTAAAATTAATAAAGATAACAACTTGAATAAATGTAGAAGCTTCCAATTTGCCACAAGGGTGTACTTTACTATCTCTTCTGTGCTCCGCTAATTTGGGATCAATTGGAGGGGTGGTTCTGTACCCCTCGCAGACCTCCCAAGTTTAAAAGGCTTATAATCGAAATTACTAAAAATAGTTACTTAAAATTAGGATAGACCGTTGAAATTGTGTACAAGGGTTAACTAGTACTATAAGTACAGCGCGGACTATATAAGGGCGAAATCAGCCCAACGGTTCGGATTCCGGACCTTTTAATCGATGTCAGGGCTAACGAACATATATAAAAAATCACGATAACTCAACAACTAATGAGGCTATCTTCATGAAATTTGTGCTGTAGGTTATTGGTAATGAAACTACGGCGGTAATTACGTACGGTGAGGATTGGACAATGGGTTCGGAGCTTAGAACTTTTTGTTCGAATTTAGGCCAAACGAGCATAATTCCGAAACCAATGAAGATAGAACCTCCAAATTTGGTATCAGGGTGTCCCTTCCTATTTCGTAAGTGTCTTTGAAATTTGGGCCCCATTGGAGTAGTGGGTCCGGGACCAGCCACTCAGTTCCGAGGACCTTAAAGCATATTTTCGAAATTAATAAATATAGTAACTTGAAACAAATGTAGAAGCTTCAAATTTGGCCCAGGGTGTTCTTTACTATTTCTTGCGTGCCCCCCTAATTTGGGATCGATTGGAGTGGTGGTTCAGAACCTCTCTTAGACCCCCCAATGTGTAAAAGCTTATCATCGAAATTAATAAAACTAGTAACTTAAAATTAAGATAGAACGTTCCAATTGTGTACAAGGGTTAACTAGTATTGAAAGTATGACGGGACTGCATATGGGCGAAATCGTATTATAATTTTGGGTTCTGGAACCCTTGAAAAGTTCAAGGACTAACAAACATATATCTTAAAAACACCATAACTCAAAAAATAATGCCTGTATTTTGATGAAATTTAACACTAGGTTACTAGTAATGAAAGTACCATGGGAATTGGTTGTGGTCGAGTTTAATTTCGAAGCCAAAGAATATATTTCTTATGTCCTATGTGTCTCCGAAATCTAGACTTAATTGTAGTGGTTCAGCTATGTTCAAAGGTACTTCCTGCATTTATTTAAAATTTATTTTTATATTTAAATGAATTATATGAAAAGGTCTAAATTTGTAATTGTATTTTAGAAATACATTTATTGCATATTTTACGTTTATAAGCTTTTCTATTAGGTATATAAACTAACCATTTAAAATAATTTCAATTTTTAAAAACTTGGATTATTAAATATATTATGCTTTGATTATCTTTTTATCACAAAATTTAATAATTAGAATTTTTTCATTTTGTAATTGAATTGGAAAAAATATATTTTCATTTATTTCAAGTTTGTTTGTTATTTAATATTTTTAAATAGATAAATTATTAAGAATTTGTAGTATTTTTTAATAGATAGTGTAATTAGAAAATGTTTTTAGTATTATAAAGTTGATTTGGTTAGCTATGTCTTACGATCAAATTAATAACAGCTTTTATGGTGTTAAAATGACTTATGGATATGTCCTTAAATTTGAACCAAATAGGTGTAGGGTATTTCTAAGTCGGTTGCACCGACTGACTGTTGCTTTACTTGTTTAATTTAATTTTAATACTTTAATTTAATTTTTTGACTATTTAAAATGTAATTAAATTAAAAATTACAGTTTTTTCAAATCGTGCTTTTTTACTAAATCTGAATGCTCTGAGCGTACTCTGTTCATGCTCTGCTCAGAGCGTGCTCATGTTGTTTAGAACGTGCTAAGACCTTGCTCTGATTTAAGCAAAAAACGCCTTATGTATCTACTCTTCTAAAAGGAAGGCATACATTATATAAAATTCGTTCGTTATGTCAAAGTAAAACTTTAAAAAAGTATTTTATTATTAAAAAAAATTATTCGGTTTTTAAAATGTAAAATAAACTTTTCAATTATTAGGACTTAACCTAAATCATACGACGCACAAATTTTATACGGCAGTACGTCAATACGTCTATTTACATATCCGTAAATCGATATGCGCGTACCTAATTTTATTTATCGAAAACTATTTATTTGAATGTTTTAATTTAATACAAAAAAAAGTTTTTAATTTTATATTATAGATATTTTTATTTATTTTGAATATAAGATATTTTTTAGTAAAAATTATTTTAAGAAAGTTTTATTTTTTAAAACATAACCTTAGAAATATAAGAAGAATCAATAATAATATTGATACGCGTATTTTGGTTTCATGAAAATTCTTAAACCTACTTATTTCTAAATTTTGTGACAGAAATTATACTCCGTACGTTTTCATTCTCAAGAACAAATATTTTTTTTTAAGAAAGATAATAATCATTGCATCATTTGCTAGAATTTTATTTAACGTGTCAGCCTCAAGGGTATGTACTCGTATAATGCTTTTTCTTCTAATGAAATTTTTTTTTGTATTTTTAATACGTTGATTTTGATGATTTTTTTTTATATTTAAAACTAAATTAAAAATACTAAAATTAATCACCAAGCAACAATAATAGATAAAATAAGTTTAAATAAAATAAATATGAATGTAATAAACCACTTTAATTTTTAGATGTAATATAATTCTTTGGCAAAAAGTGTAACGTTTATTATAAATAAAATTGATAGGTAAAAGTAGTAAAACCGAGTTCGTTATAAATGAAAACTAATGTATAAAAAAAATATATTGCTTTCATTTCCAACAGACCTTATTTTTTTTTCACCAGAATTTTAGTTCTACTTCACTTGTTAAGATAAAAAAAAAAAAACAAAATTTAAAAATATTTTAATCTCGCCTATTATGGTTTGATTGAGCTGCGAGTTACAACCGAAAATGGATTACATTTATACAGAAAGTCGGCGCAAAATATTAGAATCATAAGCCACTACTTTTCACCTGTAGTATATATTGACCGTTCATAAAATTATTTCCATAATTTTAATAACTAAAAATACAAATTCTTTTAATATAAATTTTAATGCTGACATAACATTTTGGTTAGGTCAAAACATTTTTAAGTGCTAACATCTGTTTACAAATATTTGTATGATAGCAAGTGCATTGCATTGTATCTTACAAATATAATAATTTTATTTTTTTTTTGTGGATCAAATTACATTTTTGTTATTTGTTTGAAAATGTAATGTTAATGAATGATAATGATTCATATAATTTTTAGTTGATATTTTTGGTTAATGATCATTATGTAATAATGAACTAGGTCAGTAAATATTATATTTAACCCAAATAAAAATTCTTTGTAACTAAGTAATAAATTTTAATAATTTATTGCTCTAGATTATATTTGTATGGATTTGAAGAAATCCAAAATAGTATATAAGGATTGATATTTTAAAATAAAAATCAGAGTTAATCATACTCGAAACATAAGAATATCTATTTTTATTTAATATATTTTATTCCTGCAGATCTTTTGCTTGGAATAAATAAATATCATATAATAAATAATTAATATCTTATATAACATATTAGAATAAACATGCTTTCTTATTATGCATGATTATTTCTAATATATTTAATAATAAAGCAAATAGGCGTTAACGCCTGTGGATGAGCAGAGCCTTCCTGCTGTAATTAAATAAGTGAAGGAACTTTTGCATCAGGCAAATTATATTTGGCTGATCAGAAGTGTTAGGAAATGACTTTGACGATCTAAGACTAAAATATTATAACACACCGCTTGCTCGTTAAATTAAATTATAAAAGGTTTTCATCTTAAAAAACGCAAATTTAAAAAAAAAAAATTTATTGTGATATGAAAAAAAAAAAAAACTTTCTTTTGGTTGTTGTTTCCTTAAAATTGATCAAATAGTTTGCCCTAAAAAGGGACGTTTATATTTGTATAGGAAAAAATAAACCGATTAAATAATATGATTTAAATATGATTAAAAAACAAGAACAAATTTACTTGTGTTAATACATAATGAAGGGTTACCATCTAATTACAATGAATTATATGACCTTTATTTTAAGTATCACATTAAAATTGGCTTCACTTCCAAACAGATAGAAGGAGATCTTAATGCTTTTCGTAGTCACTGCAATAGCAATTACTACAATCACATATATCAAACTCGTGAAAATTATAATAAGTTTTTTCGGCCGAGCAGCAAATAACAATTTAAATTCAAAATTCTATATCGATTCTTACACTAATTCCAATTTAGTCACACTGTCTAACCATAGTATCAAAAATAAAAATAGCGTTAGTTCCTCTAATAAACTGAAATTTTTCTACCACAATTGCATTGGTTTTGAGGGGAAAGCTTAAGAAATTATATATTGATGCTAAGTCATGTGAATATAATATTATTGCTATCACTGAAACATGGTTAAACGATTCCTTTGTAAATGAAGAAATTTTGGACAGTACTTGGTCGATTTATAGAAAAGATAGTATCTTGCTACAAATTGTTCCCGTGGTGGTGGTGTACTACTTGCAGTAAACAATACTTATTTAGTGTGGCATTAATCACTAGGACTTACCACTCTTTTGATCACCAATTTAATAAAGTTAACTTAGGGGACTTTTAGGGGACTTTAACCATCCTTCTTTATCTTTTATTGTTGACGAATCTGATAATTTGTTACTACCAATCAACTTTCAGGACGAAATAGATTTCGATCTTATTAATGTATTTTATGGTAATGATTTACAACAAATTTTCAGCTTTCCGAATAATTATTACAAGTGGTTAGATCTTGCATTCACGAATGCATATGATAAAATGGTGGTAAAGCTCGCTGATGATTCAGAAAACCTTTTTACAAACACTCCGCATCATAACGCAATCATCTTCGAATTTTCCACTGCTATACCTCTTTTTACCAAATCTTACAATAATATTTTTGTATATGACTTTCTTAATGCTGATTATCAAAGCATTAATAATGCTTTATCAGTCATCAGGTGGGACGACCTGTTAACCGAACAGGATATTGATTTGATTACCTCTCAATTCTATCCAAAGCTTTTTCAGATAATTAACTCCTTTGTTCCTAAAATTCGCAAAAAGGACAAGACAACCGAACCTTGGTTGAACAGTGAACTTAGCACATTACATAACCAACGCAATAAACTACACAAAATAATTAAAAATTCAAAAGAACCTAATAATGACTTATTAAACAAGTACAAGGATCTTGCTTTTGAATTTAAACAAAAATCTAATTTGGCTTATGATAGATATCTCACTAACGTAGGCAACAAATTAATTACATATCCTAAAAAGTTTTTTGACTTCGTTAACACAAAACGTAAAACTTACGGTTATCCAAGCTTAATGTCAAAAAATAATACGTTTTCTAATTGTCCTAAAACGATCTGCAATTTCTTTGCTAAATCTTTTCAAAAAGTTTATCGTCCACACGAGTCTCCAATTAATTTCGATTTCTCTAACTTAATTAATAATTCAAATCCTATTATTACGGATTTATACCTTTCCGAAATTGAAATATTTGAAGCAATTACAAAACTTGATACCAAAAAAGGTATAGTACCTGACCTGATTCTACCTACTTTTTTATTCAAATGTGTCAGTTATCTCACTTATCCGCTTCATTTTATCTTTAATAAATCTCTTTCCTCAGGTATTTTTCCTCTTTTCTGGAAATCCTCTTATTTAACCCCTATCTACAAAAAGGGTGATAAATCATACGTCGAAAATTACCGTGGTATTCTATCAACTATTCCAAAGTTGTTTGAAAAAATTACTGTAGACAAAATTACACCCATCATAAATACAAAACTAAACGAACAACAACATGGATTCAGAAAAGGTCGTTCCACAACAACAAACCTTTTAGTTTACACTTCTGAAATCCTTAATGAAATGGAAAATGGGCACCAAGTTGATGCTATTTACACGGACTTCAGCAAAGCATTCGATCGTGTTGATCACAAAATTCTACAAAACAACCTTGCAGCCTTAGGAATATCTGGCCCTTTTCTTTATTGGATATTCTCCTATATTACAAATAGGACGCAAAATATCAAATTTCAAGGATTTTTCTCGGACTCCATCAATATTACATCAGGAGTACCGCAAGGTAGCCACTTGGGTCCACTCTTGTTTAATATATTCATTTCCGATCTTTCTAGTAAACTTTCCGGTGTGTCACATGTTGCATTTGCTGATGATCTCAAGATTTATCATGTAATTAGAGTTGCGATGTTGAACTACTTCAGACAAATCTCAATAGTCTGCAAGAATGGTGCTTCTCTAATAAGTTAGAACTAAACATTGAAAAATGCAAGGTTATAAGTTTTACACGTAAGAGATCTACCATTATATTCGGTTATAAAATAAATAATGTAAACCTTGAAAGAGTTAAAAATATTACCGACTTAGGGATCCTGTTGGATGATAAACTGAACTTCCATCTTCATTATGAGTATAAAATTTCTAGGGCAAACAAAATGCTCGGGTTCATAAAATGAAGAGCTAAAGAATTCAGCGTCATCGCTGCAACTAAAGCTCTTTATTGCTCCTTAGTACAATCTATTCTTGAATATGGTAACATTGTGTGGGATCCCTCATTTCAAATACATTCTGATAGAATAGAATCCGTGCAAAAGCAATTTCTTTTATTTGCTTTGAGAAATCAATATAATCCTAGAGATTATTCAATTCTGCCTAGCTATCTTGTAAGACTTAAATCATTAAATATCTTAACTTTATCCTCACGCAGGCAAATTTTTTCTTCTTGCTTTACTTTTGACGTCTTAAGAAAAAACATTGACGTTCAGTTTTTAGCAGATAATTTTAAAATAAATAATGGGGGCAGAAATAAGAGCAGCGCTAAATATTAAGTTGAAAATACTCACAGAACTGAATATGGAAAAAATGAACCAATAAACAGATGTTGCATTACATTCAATAAACACAGTCATCTTTTTAAAATTAAAATTTCTTAATGACCTACGACAATAATTTTAACCCTCAATATATTCTACTCATATTACACTTCAAGTTCACATAATTTTATAATTCTATAATTTAGTTATTTTGGTTTTTTTTTTACTTTATAAATATTGCATTTTAACTGTGTTTTCGCTATGTATGCATTTTTTACAATCTACAAAAAAAAAAAAGAAAAAAAATAAACAAACTTTTGATTTTTATGTATTTAAATTTATGTTTTGTAATCAAATTTCGTGTTAATTTTAAGTTTTAGCTATAAGAATTTTTTTTGTAAAAACCTTGTTTTGGTTCAAAATAAAATAAAAATAATAAACCTTGCCCCTAATGATTTTTATACCCGTATGACTATATAATCAAAGGGTATAATTAATTTGCCATTACGTTTTTGACGCAAAGAAGGAGGGCGGGTAGATATAAGCTCAAGTGTATGGATCAGATCAGATTCGAAAAATAAATCGATTTAGCTATGTATTTCCGTCCGTCCGTCCGTCCGCACGATAACTCAAAAACTAAAGGAGCTAGGATCTTGGAATTTTCGCCAATTTTTTTTTTGCAATAGGCGTCATCGCTATTTAAATCCAGCCATTTTGGTTCATGGGTTCGGGTAGCTGCCATACAACTTCTTTTTTTATATAAGTATTACTCTGTACATGTTACAGCTGTGTGTCTGAAATTTTGCCAAAAGCAGTTTAGTTTTATAGCCAAAGTTTCTGCAAAACTTGGTTGATCTACTGCAGTGGGTTCGAGTAGCTGTCATACAACTTCTTATTTTATATGAAAATTACACTACACCTAATGAATCTGGGTGTCTGAAATTTTGCAAAATTAGTTTTGTGTAATGGCCAAAGTTACAGCACAATTTGGTTGGTCTACTGCAGAGGGTTCGAGTAGATGCCGTACAACTCCTTCTTTTATATTTTCTCTTCACTTCTCTTAATAAAGCTGTATGTTTGAAATTTTGCCAAAAGTAATTAACCGGATGATATAATGTATATATTACGGTCATACAGGTATCCCAAAGTTGACACATTCTACTCTACTACACTCTTCCTCGTTTGATATAAATTTACAAAAATTGTACGCATTCACATTGACTTTTTTCTTTAACTTTCTGAATATTTAATAATTGAACCGAATACAAATTCAAATTTATGAACGTTTTTAATTTTTTATTTTATTGTTGGGAAAGTAAAACAAATTTATTAATTTTGATCTAAATTTTTGTCTTTGGAGACAACTGGTCTCCAGTCTAGCAGTTTGACATAACCGATGTTCACAAATTTCTGAAGAATAATTTTAATTGAATTACTGGTTTATATTTAAAAAATGTAATTACAAATTCTTTTAATTGGAAGTAGGGCTGGATACACTATTTCCTATTTCCGTTCTTATTTAACACTTTTATATTTTTAAAAGGCTATGAATTTAACTATAAAACATATTATGTTTATATTTTATAAATTAAAAACCAAATATTTTTTTAGCTCATTTTCAAAAATTTTTGCAAAAATGTGCCTATATAGTTTTACTCTGTCCGTCCGTCCGTCTGTCTGTCTGTCTGTCCGTCTGTCTGTCTGTTCGTCTGTCTGTCCGTATGTTTACAAAAACTTTTACATCGTTTGAAATATAGAAAAGAAATTTTAACCACGAGTAGGTATTACAAAAAAAATAATTCGTAGAAGAATTTTTTTCTGTAGCCCCACCCGTTACGGAGCTGCAGCCCCCTAAAGTTGGGAAAAGCCCTATATTTAAATTGTTATAACAAGAGTTCTATTAGGTGCATTTTCAATCTGAAAACGGCAAAAGATAGCACGTTTTATAAACTTTATAAATTTTTAAAAGACAAATGTTTAGGGTTGCCATACGGTACTAAAATTTACCATTATGCAAAACTCAATTTTTGCAAAATTTTTGGCCCCACATATCTTTTAAACGGTTCAAGCTAGGGTCTTGAAATTTAGAGAAGTTAGATCCTCAGAAATTAGTAGGAGTCGGTTAACAAAAGTTTTTTGTCAAGCCCCTGTTCAGGAACTATAAGTGTCTCTCAGTTTTAACCATTTTGAGAAATTTGGCAACCTTTTATATTTTTTTTTATTAGATACTAGCTAATACCCGGTGCGCGTTGCTGCGCCTCTCAATGGAGATTTAATTGAAGTTGATGTTACTGCAAAAAGTTAACACAAAACTTACACACGGTTTACACATGTAAATTTAAAAATGTATGAAAGCAATCTTTTTAAAACGATTTTTTTAGGATTATTCTAGTAATTTTTGAAACTTTCTGTAATTCAAAGCAGTACAAACTACTTTTCAAATTTTGACGTAATTTACTTCGAAAAAAATTTTTTTGAAAAATCGTAGGACCGACTGTTAACAGACTCAACTCCATTTTCAAGTTGCTTCACACATATCAAATTTAAGGCAAACCGGTCAAATCGTTTATAATTTAGAGTTAAGTAACGCAAAAATCTATTAAAAGCCACTGTGCTCCACTGGGTTAACGGAACTACACTTTCTCTTTGGGCAAAGCAGTATTGCGCAAAATTGGACGTAATTTGCTTTCAAATCACTCAACAAAATTTTGACAATATTAGCTTCTAAAATTATTTTGACCAACCGTCAGGCCGACATGGGTTAACAAATTCCAAATCTGTTAATAGTGTCAACTCAATTCTCATAGGGGAGCACGTATACAAAATTTGAAGAAAACCGGTCAAACCGTTTTTAATTTAGAGTTAAGTATTGAAAAAACCTATAAAAAGCTGTTGGGCCCCAATGGGTTAATGCAAGTCAATAAAATTTTTTTGTGGGTTTTCTTTTTAGGTAAAGCAGAATTTCATAAAATCGGACAAAATTTGGACCCAAAATTTTTTTTGACCACCCGTCGGCCCGACATGGGTTAATAAATTCCAAAACTGTTAATAATGTCAACTCAATTCTCAAGGAGCATCACGTATACAAAATTTGAAGTCAATTGGTCAAACTGTTTCGAATTTAGAGTAAAGTATTGAAAAAACCAATAAAAAGCTGTTGGGCTGCAATGGGTTAATGGAACTCAAAAAAAATTTTTTTGGGGCTTTCTTTTAAGCCAAAGCTGAATTTCGTAAAATCGGACAAAATTTGGACCCAAAATTTTTTTTGACCACCCGTCGGCCCGACATGGGTTAACAAATTCCAAAACTGTTAATAGTGTCTTCTCAATTCTCAAAGAGCATCACGGATACAAAATTTGAAGTCAATCGGTCAAACCGTTTTCATTTTAGAACAAAGAAGTTTAAATACTTGCACCACAGCCCCAACTTGGCAGTCCGTTAGAGCAAAATTTTTGGGCCACGATTTCTTTCCGTACCCAAAAACACCTATATACAAATTTTCATGAAAATTGGCTGGGCAGTTTAGGAGTCTATTCGCTACAAACAAACAAACAAACAAACAAACAAACTTTCATTTTTATATATATAGATAAGAAAAAAAAAAATAGAAGACATCTTAATACTTTTGATTTAAATGTTGAATTTAACAGACCATACAGCTCAGGCTACTGTCAAAATAGTAACTTAATCCTAATTTTATTTTTTTCAAATGTTAATTGATTTATTGTAATTATAAGTATAACTACTAAAATAAAAAAAAAACAAGTGATGAAAAAAAAACCAAGGGTTTTTAAAAAAGCACATTTTCAAAATAATATAGTGTTTCATACTAAGTATTTTATCGGAATATAATGTTGAAGCTTCAATATTAACGTTTAATTTAGGAAATATACACGTTGGTGACTAAGTTACTGCTTACCTATAATAACAGTCAATTTTTAAGTCCTAGCAGCTCCTGTATGGGGAAGGTTGCAAATTTCTCAAGGATATAATGCTCACTACTCCCCTTCTCCTAAACTTTTTTAGGTTCTAGAAATTAAATTGTGAATTCCACCAAAATTTGGAATTTTTCTTAGAATTTTACTATTTAGGCAAAAATGGTTAAAACTGAGAGACACTTTCTTCAATTTAAAGAACCCCTTTTAAATTTAAGAAAAACCTTTAACATATGTTAAAATATAATGTTAGACCTTTAATTTTTGTATATTAAGGAAAAAATATTTAAACAGGTATTCAAGTTACAGGTGTTTAAAAATAGCAAAATTTCAGTTTTCGAGCCCTTATAGCTCCTGAACATGGGGCTTCACAAAAAAAATTTGTTAACCGACTCCTACTAATTTCTGAGGATCTAACTTCTCCCAATTTCAAGACCCTAGCTTAAACCGTTTAAAAGATATGTGGGGCCAAAAATTTTGCAAAAATTGAGTTTTGCATAATGGTAAATTTTAGTACCGTTTGGCAACCCTAAACATTTGTCTTTTAAAAATTTATAAAGTTTATAAAACGTGCTATCTTTTGCCGTTTTCAGATTGAAAATGCACCTAATAGAACTCTTGTTATAACAATTTAAATATAGGGCTTTTCCCAACTTTAGGGGGCTGCAGCTCCGTAACGGGTGGGGCTACAGAAAAAAATTCTTCTACGAAATAATTTTTTTTGTAATACCTACTCGTGGTTAAAATTTCTTTTCTCTATTTCAAACGATGTAAAAGTTTTTGTAAACATACGGACAGACAGACAGACAGACGGACGGACAGAGTGGAACTATATAGGCACATTTTTACAAAATTTTTTGAAAATGTGCTAAAAAAACAAAAAGTTGTTTGGCAGCTATTCTAACCCTCACCACTAGACCAATCAAAGTTTGCAGTAACTTTGGCCATTACAGCAAACTATTTTTGGCAAAATTTCAGACACCCAGCTTCCCTAGGTATAGAGTAATGCTCATGCAAAATAGGAAGTTGTTTAGCATCTACTCGAACCCACCGCAGCCAAAAAGAGTGCCAAAAAGAGTTTAGTTTTATGGCCAAAGTTACTACAAAATTTGGTTGGTCTAGTGAAAAGGGTTCGAGTAGCTGCCATAAAACTTCTTACTTTATATGAGCATTACTCTATACCTTTTGAAGTTGAGTCTCTGAAATTTTGCCAAAAATAGTTAAGTGTAATGGCCAAAGTTACTAGTAAAGACAAAATTTCAAACATACCAGCTTTATTAGGTGTAGTGTAATGCTACAGACATAAAGTCAATTAAAAACAAAAAAAAAATTATTAAAATGTCAACCTGAATGTTGAGGCATAACAAAATTCCTTTCGATAGTTTTTTAATGTTCGAAAAATAGGAAAACATAAGTAATCAAAATGTTTAAAAATGAGTTCTAATATTAATGTATTTCTACTATATATTAACAGACATAAACTTAACCAAAAAAAAAAACATTATTAAAATGATAACTTAAATGTTGAGGTATAAGAAATTTCTTTTCTTTATTTTTTAAGGTTTGAAAAATACGAAAACATAAAAAATCAAAATGTTTTAAAATGATTTCAACATTAATGTATTTCTAATATATATTTACACACATAAACTTAACCAAAAAAGAAAACAATATTAAAATGTTAATTTAAATACTGTTATGTTAATAAATTTCTTTTCCTTCAAATTTAATCTTAATATAATAGAAGACCAATTGCTGCTGCTGCTGATTAGCGCGCACTATGTTATGTTAAGTATTACTCATACACGTAACATACTGTTCCTCTCGTTAATTTTTTAATGTTTCAAAAAATAGGAAAAAAAAGAAATCAAAATGTTTAAAAATGATTTCTAACATTAATGTATTTCTATTATATTAACAGACATAAACTAAACCGAAAAATAAAACATTATTAAAATGATAACTTAAATGTTGAGGTATAACAAATTTCTTTTCGTTAATTTTTTAATGTTTGAAAAAGTAGGAAAAAAAAAGAAATTAATATGTTTAAAAATGATTTCTAACATTTACGTTTTTCTAATTCATTTACAGATATAAAGTTAACAAAAAACGAGGAAGAGTGTAATAGATTAGACTGTGCCAACTCTGGGATACCCGTATGACCGTAAAATAACGTTAACATTATATCATCAGCTTAATTACTTTTGGCAAAATTTCAAAAATACAGCTTTATTAAGTGTAGGGGAATACTCATACAAAAGAAGAAGTTATCGTGCGTACGGACGGACGAACGGACATGCATAGCTAAATCGATTTATTTTTCGATTCTGATCCGATCCATACACTTTAGTCTATATCTACGGAGCAGACGGACGGATATACATAGCTAAATCGATTTATTTTTCGATTCTGATCCGATCCATACACTTGAGTCTATATCTATCCCTCCTCCTTCTCTGAGTCACAAACGTAATGGTAAATTTATTATACCCTTTGGCTATATAGTCATATGGGTATAAAAAAAAAATGCAACTGCAATACTAATTGATTGGATACATTTTTTAAATGTCAGTTTAACAGTAAAGGGAGAGAAGGAAAAGCAAGGTTGACTAGCGTGTTTTTTATTATCTGACGAAATTTTATCAATTAAATTTGTTAACAATTAGCAAGGTTAAAAAAAAAAAAAACGAGGAAGAGTGTAGTAGAGTAGACTGTCATCTCTGGGATACCCGTATGACCAGAACATATACATTATATCATCCGGTTAATAACTTTTGGCAAAATTTCAAACATAGGAGTTGTATGGCAGCTACTCGAACCCTCTGCAGTAGAACAACCATATTTTGTTGTAACTTTGGTCATTACACTAAACTATTTTTGGAAAAATTTCAGACACCTAGCTTTATTAGGTGGAGAGTAATGCTCATATAAAATAAGAAGTTTTATGGCAGCTTCTCGAACCCACTGCACTATACGAACCAAATTTTGCAGAAACTTTGGCCATAAAACTAAACTGCTTTTGGGAAAATTTCAGACACGCATCTGTGATAAGTACAGAGTATAACTCATATAAAAATAGATGTTGTGTGGCGGCTACACAAACCCATGGACCAAAATGGCTGGATTTAAATAGCGATGACGGCTGTAGCAAAAAAACGAAATTGCGGAAATTTCAAGATCCTAGCTCCTTTAGTTTTTGAGTAATCGTGCGGACGGACGGACGGACATACATAGCCAAATCGATTTATTTTTCGATTCCGATCCGATCCATACACTTGAGTCTCTATATCTACCCCCCTCCTTCTCTGCGTTACAAACGTAATGGCAAATTTATTATGCCCTTTGACTATATAGTCATACGTGTATAAAAATGTTTAAAAACAAGTAAAGAAACAGCCAGTCGGTTTGACCGACTTAGAAATACTCTACACCTATTTGGTTAAAATTTAATGGGTAGTCCATAAGTCATTTTAAAACCATAAAAGCTTTTATTAGTTTGATAGTAAGACATAGCCAACAAAATTGACTTTATAATCTAAAAACATTTTCTAATTATTTTATCAATTCAGAAATATTACAAATTTTTACTAATTTATCTATTTAAAAATATTAAACAATAAATAAACTTGAAATACATATATGGATTCGTAAAATTACATATTTAAAACTTTTTATCCAATTGAATAAAATTTTACACACATGCAGCTATTTCTTCTTATCAGGATTTTCAGCTCTAGGGCATTTACTGTTGAATGATTCAGTACCCTTGATTAATTATTTTAATCTTAAATAATTTTTTAATTTATTCTCTTAATTTACTTATTTTTTAATTTAACATAATTATTATTAATATATTTGTCTAGAATGAGGTTTGTTGGATGTGTTCAATTATAAAAATATAAAATATTAATGTTTTGTTGAATGTGTTCAATTTTAGAAAATAAAATGTCCCAAATTATCATAAGCAGGCCAAAAAATATTTTATTAATTTTTAATAAAAAAAAAAAAAACAAAAAAAAAACTAAAAAAAAATAAAAAAAAACTTTTTTATGAATTTAAATTATTTAAAATCTTTATGAATTAGTTCATTTACATTTTTAAAACTCACAGAACATTTTCTGGAAATTTTATATAAATAGTAAAACATTTTGTAAATAAAAAATTAAGAAGACTATGCTTCACAGGAACATTGTGTAGTAAGTCTTAATTATTTTCAGTGAAAATCTGAAAATAAGGCGAAAAGACAATGTACGCTTTGTTGCATTGCTTGGTTTGCTTGCTTTGAAAAGTAAATAAACCAAGCAATGCAATCAAAGTAATTTCAAAGTTTCCCTCATCTTTCCCTGATACCTGCATCTTTCCCTCATAGTTCTCTAATAAGTTAAAAATGGTGTGGTGGTTGACAAAGTGGCTTCGGGTGTACCATATCTGAGATCGATGCACCATAATAGAAGCCAAACAATATAAATTGTTTTTAATTTAATTAGGTTTTAAAAAATATTCCGAAATTGGTAATGCAAAACTCAATTCAAATATCATAATAGATTTTTACGTATATATAAATAGGTGCATTATTTAGCATGTTTAGTAGGTACATTATAGAATGTTAGCAACAAACAAGTATTTCGTTTTGAATCTAAACGATGGTTGTGAAACATTATAGCAACATTATAGCCATGTATAGCAATATTTTTTTTAAATATGTACTTATACAAAAGACTAATAGATGGAGAAATAGATCATTATTGAAACAAAATAAATCTATATATAACAATTTCACATCTATTGTTAACACACACATTTATCGAATTTAATTTTAAAACTACGTAATTGAATAAAAAAAAATATTATTCGAACACATTTCACCAAGAAGGGATTTGAAATAACGGCCCCAAAATTTTATCAAATTCAAAACATAAAAAAGGTAGACTAAATAACTTATTTATCTTCAAATTTTTAAGATACAACAACATATAAGTTTTTTTTTTTTTTGTACATTACTAGAATTGAAGCATAGCCTACATAATACAAAATGTAAATGTAGAACTTTTCATATAATTGATTTAAATATTAAAATTAATTTTGCAGCTTGTCGTACACAATTTCTTAATTATATATTGCCTATCGTATTAATTCAATAAAATATAGATATAATGTAATAAAAATTAACACAAAAACGAGGAAGAGTGTAGTAGGGTAGACTGTATTAACTCTGGGATACCCGTATGACCGTAACATATACATTATATCATCCGGTTAATTACTTTTGGAAAAAATTCAAACATACAGCTTTATTAAGTATAGTGGAATACTCATATAAAAGAAGGAGTTGCATGGCAGCTACTCGACCAACCAAATTTTGCTGTAACTTTGGCCACTAAACTAAATAATTTTTGGCAAAAGTTCAGACACCCAGCTTCATTAGGTAGAGAGTAATGCTCATATTTAATATGAAGTTGTATGGCAACTACCCGAACCCATGGACCAAAATGGCTGGATTTAAATAGCGATGTCGGTTATTGCAAAAAAACGAAATTGCGAAAATTTCAAGATCCTAGCTCCTTTAGTTTTTGAGTTATCGTGCGGACGGACATACATAGCTAAATCGATTTATTTTTCGATTCTGATCCGATTAATACAATTTAGTCTATATTTACCCCCTCCTTCTCAGCGTCACAAACGTAATGGCAAATTTATTATACCCTTTGACTACGGGTATAAAAAATTTCGTCGTTTATTAAAAAAATATTTGTTAATAACATAATATGTTTTATGGTAAAATTCTAAGCCTTTTAAAAATATATGTTGAATAAGAACTAAAATAGGAAATATTGTATCAAATTTGATTTTTTTATCTTTATTAATTTGGAATATATTATGCCTTAATTTTAAGTTACAATTTTTATTAATTTCGATGATGAACCTTTAAACCATGGGAGGTCTAAGAGAGTTACCTGAACCACCACTCCAATTGATCTTAAATTAAAGGAACACGTAGGAAATAGTAAAGAACACCCAGTGCCAAAGTTTGAAGCTCCTACATTTGTTTGAAGTTACTATCTTTATTATTTTCGAAAATATGTTTTAAGGTCTTCGAAACTATGTGCATGATCGCCACCCACTATTTTAATTGGTTTTTTGGCACACTCATACCAAATTTGAAGGTTCTATCGTAATATTTTTTGGAATTATTTTTTGGCAAAAATTTAAATGATCAAAATGTTCTAAGATCCGAGCCCATGACCCAATCTCAACCGTACGTAATGCCCGTATTCTCATTAATAGTAATTTACAGCACAAATTTCTAAAAATTGAAGAAAGTGTCTCTTAGTTTTACCCATTTTATCTTAGACAGTAAAATTCTAAGTAAAATTTCATATTTTGGTTTAGTTCTTAGACCCTAAAAAAATGGAGGGGGGAGGGGAAGAGAGATTAGATCCTTGAGAAATTTGGCAACCTTCCCCATTGAAGGGCTATTAGGACTTAAAATTAAAAATTTACTGTTTTTACAAGTAAGCAGTGACTTAGTCACCAGTGTATATATTTCCAAAATTAAACTCAGTATTTAATACAATATAATTTGGAAAATGTGCTTTCTTAAAAAGCCTTGGTTTTTTTTTATCACGTGTCCTTATTAAAATATACTTTTATTGTGTTTTTTTTGGTTTTCTTGTTTTGTATTGTTTTTTATGTGTGAAAAATAGCACGGAGAACTTTCTGTAAAGTGTGATTATGGAACTGGTAAAACTGAAAAAGATACTGCCTCCCTATACTGCCGAGCTGACGTTCAAGGTAATCATCTAGTTGAATGCCTGCTTTTAATTTCTGTTTTTCGTTTGAATATGATATTATTCCGCATTGATCTTGGTAATTACCTTGCATATGGCACTCGGTTATTTGTAAAAAAAAATTATAATAATTAAATAGAGAATTCCGGGTAGGGAGAAGAATTGGTCGTAGAACTTATTATTATTTTTGTTATTATTATTATTCTTAAAAAAAAAACAATTGAAAAAGAAACACTTTCTTTTAAATCGTACAAATTTACTATAGTTTAGCTCTTTATAATGGGAATCAAAATAAAATTTGCTATAAGTTACTGACTGTCTTAAAAAAATAATCATCCTTTAGGACAGTAATTTACTTATGCAATTCATTTATTATTCGCAATGCTCATATACTTCACACGATGGTTAAAATATTCTTATACGAGTATAGTGTTAACCATCGCCACGGGTATTTAATAAATTGCTATAACGTTTGTAAAGCACCGAATTAGAATGATAGATATGAAAATAAAGGATTGTATTACATTAAAAGGGACTTGAAAACTGAAAATAGAACCGAAAAATTAAAAAGTTGATAAAATAAAAAAAGAAGTAATGAAAAAAACCAAGGGTTTTTAAAATTATATTTGATTTCTTACTGAATATTTTATCATTTATTTTTATAGAAATATATATAAAAATAAATGATAATATTATAATTTAGTTATTTCATAAATTTATTAATTACTAGCTAATACCCGGTGCGCGTTGCTGCGCCTCTCAATGGAGGTTTAATTGAAGTTGATGTTACTGCAAAAAGTTAACACAAAACTTACACACGGTTTACACATGTAAATTTAAAAATGTATGAAAGCAATCTTTTTAAAACGATTTTTCTAGGATTATTCTAGTAATTTTTGAAACTTTCTGTAATTCAAAGCAGTACAAACTACTTTTCAAATTTTGACGTAATTTACTTCGAAAAAAATTTTTTTGAAAAATCGTAGGACCGACTGTTAACAGACTCAACTCCATTTTCAAGTTGCTTCACACATATCAAATTTGAGGTAAACCGGTCAAATCGTTTCTAATTTAGAGTTAAGTAACGCAAAAATCTATTAAAAGCCACTGGGCTCCACTGGGTTAACGGAACTACACTTTCTCTTTGGGCAAAGCAGTATTGCGCAAAATTGGACGTAATTTGCTTTCAAATCACTCAACAAAATTTTTTTGAGGCTTTCTCCTTAGCCAAAGCAGTACTTCGCAAATTTTGACAATATTAGCTTCTAAAATTATTTTGACCAACCGTCAGGCCGACATGGGTTAACAAATTCCAAATCTGTTAATAGTGTCAACTCAATTCTCATAGGGGAGTACGTATACAAAATTTGAAGAAAACCGGTCAAACCGTTTTTAATTTAGAGTTAAGTATTGAAAAAACCTATAAAAAGCTGTTGGGCCCCAATGGGTTAATGCAAGTCAATCAAATTTTTTTGTGAGTTTTCTTTTTAGGTAAAGCAGAATTTCATAAAATCGGACAAAATTTGGACCCAAAATTTTTTTTGACCACCCGTCATTCCAAAACTGTTAATAATGTCAACTTAATTCTCAAGGAGCATCACGTATACAAAATTTGAAGTCAATTGGTCAAACTGTTTCGAATTTAGAGTAAAGTATTGAAAAAACCAATAAAAAGCTGTTGGGCTGCAATGGGTTAATGAAACTCAAAAAAAATTTTTTTGGGGCTTTCTTTTAAGCCAAAGCTGAATTTCGTAAAATCGGACAAAATTTGGACCCAAAATTTTTTTTGACCACCCGTCGGCCCGACATGGGTTAAGAAATTCCAAAATTGTCAATAGTGTCTACTCAATTCTCAAAGAGCATCACGTATACAAAATTTGGAGTCAATCGGTCAAGCAGTCTTAACTTATTTGTTGACCTATACACTGCACGCGCTTTAATTAATTTTATTTTAATAGTTTATTACTTATTAATTATTAATTTCCGCAGTGCAATTATATTTTCGTTAATATAATAAATAAAATCACAAAAAAAAAAAAAAATATAAATAAAAATTAAGTTAACTAATTCTTTCTTTTAAACTGTGTCATTACATTATTGAATTTTTTTATTAAAAGTGATACTTAAATTTTAAAAGCATTTAATTTAATTTGCCTTGTAATTTTTTTTTTTATATTGATAATATTTCCAAACTTTTTTTGTGCCAACTGTATCATATTACATTATTGAAATTATTTTTTTTATTAAGTGATACTTAATTTTAAAGGCATTTAATTTAATTTTTAAACATTTTAAAAACTTTTTTGAACATTTTTTTCGTTTATTTCTGCTTAATTCATAAATTTTTGGTTTTGTGTTAAAGTAAATTTAAAATAAACTTTATTATGGAATTCAAATGTAATCTTGCTAATTGTACAATTTCTGATAACAAATCCAATTTTGTGGTTTGTAAAGCGTTCTGCAAACGTAAGTTACATGGTGTTTGTATTGGAGCCAGTAGGGATTGGTACCACCCTTCTTTACAAAATTGGTTTATATGTGATGACTGTCAGCATCATGAATCGGTTTTAAGACATATGTTCGACAACCTTAGTAAGTCCATAGCTGATATGAACGATAGGAATACCGGCTTATTAAATAAAGCTATTTTAATAATTGATTCAAATCGAAATTCATTCAACGATATGGCTAAATCATTTGACTTATTATGTAACACAATGGCGGAGAAATCTTCCGGTTCTAATCATAAATCAAATAATGAGTTTAACGACTTAAAAACTGAGCTATTAACTGAAATTTCTGCTCAATTTACTAAAAATTTTGAAAATATTTCCAAGTCGTTAGAAGCTGGTTCCAGCAGTGCTTCATCAATTTTTGCAGTTCCTAAAAACTTTGAACGTATGGAAGCAGCTGTTATTAAGCATATTAATACGGTTCACCAGGACTATGCCAGCACCAATGTTGAAATGTTAAATAATTTTTGTACCGAACTGCATAATTCTAGATCACAAGCTCAAAATTCCGAATATAGCAGTAAAATACAAACTTTTGATAAGGCAATTCAAGTTGATACACTACTTGATTCTCCTACAAATTGCGTTAAAAGCGTGCAAACAGATTTTGCAATTTTACATAAATTTGGGACCCAATGGACTAATGATGAATGGAGTGGAAGAATCACCAAGCTAATGGACTGTAATAAATCATCAATCGTCAAAGATAGTAACTATTCGTCTACTTTTGTAAAGGGCGTTCCTTGCTCGTTTGATGAAAATAAGTTAACTCAATTTATAAAAGATGAATTTAACATTGGTTCGGTAGTGTGTACTAATTTAACACCTAATCGTATTAAGAAGAACAAAAAGAAATATTTATGCTTTCTTATCACTGGTTCTGTTTATTCTATGAGAATTTTACAACATCCAAGCAACGTCAATATATGGAATAAAATTGGTGCAGCTATTGAATTAAGTAAGCCTCAGGTCAAAGGTAATCTAAACAAAAATATTGAAACAGTTTTACAAGACACTAATACAGGTTATACAATAAGAAATTCTAATTTAAATTACAAATCCTCTTTAAACACTAAATCTAATTTAACAAATTTACTTGATTTATCTTTTCCTATACCTCCTACTAATTTTTCTAAATCAATTGATATTTCAAATACTAAAACACTAATTAATCCTAACAAATCTGATATTATTGCACAAACTGATACTAATACTATTCCTATTTCGAATATTAATATAAAAAATAATTCTAAAAACATCATTTCTAGTAATTCAAATGATCTTACCAAATCAGGTAATAACAAACAAATTAGCGATTCTTATCTAAAAAATAAATTTACAAAATTCAAAAAGTCTGTATCAAATAAATTTAATAAATACCAAAATTTTGTTCAAGGTGAAACTATCATGCCCCAAAGTAAACCTTCTAGCTTAACTGTAGCAAAATCTTCTTCTAATAAAATTAATAGATCTACTTCTTTATCTTTACATCCTGAATCACAAGCTAATCCCTTATTAGCTAATTCTGAGGATATTTTATTATCTAACTCAAATACAACTCCACCAATTTTAGATCCTCTTTTACCGCCTGTTGTAAAACTTACTCAAAAAGCTCTTCATGAAAGTAAAAATAACAGTAGGTACGTTTTAGCTAGACTAAGGGACAGTAAAATTTATGATAATGTTAGACTTTACCTTGCATATCTTCACGATAAATCAAATGATGTTTGTATTGGTGGTAAAACAAACACATCGCTTAAGATAGCTATTCAACAGGAAGGACTTCCTACTGATATTAAGGACTTACGTAATATTTTTGTAAAATATCATGAAACATATAATATTTCAGCTGAAAATGCTCTAACTGACTTGAAATCTTTTGCCTCACATATCTCATCTAATAGAATTAACTATCTTCAACGTGTGAGAGTAAATCATGATAAGTACTTTCGTCCCCTTCCAAGCGAGAAAAAGTCTAGTTAATATTAGTCTTGCGGAACCCACTCATCTTAATAATAAATCTTTTAAATTAACTATTTATTATCAAAATGTAAGAGGTCTACGCACAAAAACTAAAAAAGTTTTCTTAAATTCCACTGCTTTAGATTTTGATCTATTCGTTTTAACAGAAACCTGGCTAACTTCTTCAATAAATAATCTTGAAATTTTCTCTTCTTCTTACACTGTTTATAGGAAAGATAGATATGATTGTCTTTTATCTTATAATGTTCCTAAAGGTGGTGGTGTATTGATAGCTGTTAAAAATACTTTTTGTTCATCGCAATTGTTACTTTCTCAATGTGATCCTACCGATATTATCGAAGTAATTGCTGTTAAAATTGAACTACAACTAAAAAATGTTATTATTATAAATTGTTATATTCCTCCAGGATCTAATATCGAAGTGTATACTAAATATATTTTAGAAATTGATTCACTAGTCAGTAAACTTAATGTTAATGATGATGTAATTCTCTGTGGTGATTTTAATCTTCCTAACATTAAATGGGTTCCGCACGATGAGGATTCCTACTTCATTCCATACGAATTAGTTAGTAATACGGAGTGTTTTGTAATTGACTCTTTTAATTCTTTTAATTTTCAACAAGTATCTTCAATCTGTAATAATCGTGGTAGACAGTTAGATCTTTTATTTACGACAAATTGGATAAATTTTGCTATTATTAACTGTCCATTTGAACTAGTTGAAATTGATGAGCATCATCCTCCAATTTGTTCGTCTCTCTGTTTTCTCATACCTCCAATTATTGATTCTGAACTTTCTTATCGTTTTAACTTTCATAAAGCCAATTTTGATGCTATTAATAACTATTTAAGTTGTTATGATTTCTCATTTTTAACCTCTTTTAATTTAAATGAAGCAGTTAATCATTTTTATAAAATTGTTCATTCTATTATTTCACAATATGTTCCGTTAATTGTTGACAATAGTTATAAATCCAGTCCGCCATGGTTTACTAAAAGTCTAAAAAAATTAAAAAATAGAAAAAATAAAGCCTGGCGTAAATTTATTAAAAGCAATAATAATTATGACTTTAATGTTTTCATAAATTTATTTAATGAATTTAAAACAATGTCTGATAATTTATATTCCAATTATGTGCAAAACATGTCTATAAATATTAAAAATAATCCAAAACTCTTTTGGAAATTTGTTAATTCCAAAAGAAAAAGTGATCAATATCCAATGTGTATGAATTATAAAAACTCTAGTAGTATAGATTCTAATGTTATTTCAGAATTTTTCCGTGATTTCTTCTCAATTAGTTATTCTTTGCCCGCTTTCTCGTTAAATGAAGATAATTTTTTGCATTTATCAAACTTTCCTAATACTACTTTGGGTAATATTCATATTGACTCTAATTTGGTATTTAGCTATTTGACAAAACTTGATTTTAACACTAGTCCTGGGTTTGACGGCATCCCTAACATATTTTTAAATAAATGCTCATCTTCATTATCTGGTCCTCTTTCTTCTTTATTCAATTCTTCTTTAGCTTCTGGTATCTTCCCTTCTATTTGGAAAACTGCCATAATTAAGCCAGTTCATAAAAAAAATCTTAAAAACGATGTTACTAACTATCGTCCAATTGCTAAACTTTCTTCTATACCTAAGCTTTTTGAACTAATTGTATTTGATTCCATTTATGATCATTGTACTTGTTTTTTATCGCCTTTCCAACATGGCTTTGTAAAGCTTAAATCAACCGTTACTAATCTTGTTGAATCTACATCTACATTTATTAATAATATGGAAGATGGCTTCCAAACAGATGTAATATATACAGATTTTAGCAAAGCCTTTGATCTTCTTCCACATAATGTTATTATTTTTAAGCTAAATAAATTAGGATTTCCGACTTATTTTATAGATTGGATTAATTCCTACCTCTCTGATCGTAGATATAGTGTTTCTTTTAGATCCTCGATATCTTCTGAGTTTGCAGCTCCCACAGGGGTGCCTCAAGGTAGCCATCTTGGACCTTTACTTTTCATTATTTCTATTAATGATGTTTCTTCTTTAATAATTAATAGTCATATTAAAATTTATGCCGATGATATGAAACTTTTCAAAAAAATTGTAAATTTGGAGGATGCATTAGCCCTACAAGCTGATCTTAATCGTTTTTACAATTGGTGTTCCAACAATAATCTCCAACTCAATGTTACCAAATGTGCTTCAATCAGTTTTACACGCCGCTTAAGTCCAATTTCTTATGTATATTCTTTTAATAATCAAATCATTTCAAAAGTCACTTCAATTAAAGATTTAGGGGTACTCTTTGATAGTAAACTTTCATTTCAACTTCATTATTCTGATATATTAAATAAAGCCAATTCTATGCTCGGTTTTATTAAACGTTGGGCAAGAGAATTTGAAGACCCTTATGTATTGAAATCTCTTTATACCTGCCTGGTTAGACCTAATTTAGAATATGCCAGTCAAGTTTGGTGTCCATTTTATGGTGTCCATATAAATAGAATTGAATCGGTTCAGAAAAAATTTCTCAGGTATGCTTTACGCCTTCTTCCTTGGGAGGACCCTTTTAGATTACCTCCTTACGAACATAGAATAAATTTAATACATCTCAATACACTTGAAATGCGCCGTAAAGTTGCAGATATTGTATTTCTAATTGAATTAATTAAAGGCAACATTTCTTCTTCTCAACTACTCGCTAAACTCAATTTTTCTTCGCATTCTAGATTAAGATCTGTTAATTTGTTTAATTTACAGTTTCACCGAACTAACTATGGTAAATATGAACCAATTAATAGAATGATGTCTCTCTGTAATATATATAAATCCCATATTAACTTTTCCCAAACTAAACAATCATTAAAAAATAACTTGTATTTGTGTTCTTGAAATTTTTGGACTTACATTCTTTGACCTTTGTCTTCTTAATTGAAGCTTTTTTGTTTTTTTTTTAAATATAATTAGTATAATTTTTAACTTTTTTACACACTTTTTTTTTTTTCTTAAAAATTTTTTTTTATGTAAAATTAATTATTAAATTGTTAATTTCTATAATCTTTACTTTCTTTTTTGTTTTTTTAATGTATAATTTTAGTTTATTAATTTAATGTAAATTTTGTAACTTGCTTGAATTAAGCTCGGAATAAAATAAATAAATAAATAAATAAATAAACCGTTTCGAATTTAGAGTAAAGTATTGAAAAAACCTATAAAAAGCTGTTGGGCCGCAATGGGTTAATGGAACTCAACAAAATTTTTTTTGGGGCTTTCTTTTAAGCCAAAGCAGAATTTCGTAAAATCGGACAAAATTTGGACCGAAAATTTTTTTTGACCACCCGTCGGCCCGACATGGGTTAACAAATTCCAAAACTGTTAATAGTGTCTTCTCAATTCTCAAAGAGCATCACGGATACAAAATTTGAAGTCAATCGGTCAAACCGTTTTCATTTTAGAACAAAGAAGTTTAAATACTTGCACCACAGCCCCAACTTGGCAGTCCGTTAGAGCAAAATTTTTGGGCCACGATTTCTTTCCGTACCCAAAAACACCTATATACAAATTTTCATGAAAATTGGCTGGGCAGTTTAGGAGTCTATTCGCTACAAACAAACAAACAAACAAACAAACAAACAAACTTTCATTTTTATATATATAGATAGACTAGCTAATAACCGGTGCGCGTTGCTGCGCCTCTTAGTGATTGAATAATACTGCAAAAAGTTAACACAAAAATTACACACGGTTTACACATGTAAATTTTAAAATGTATGAAAGCAATTTTTTTAAAAAGATTTTTCCAGGATTATTCTAGTAATTTTTGAAACTTTCTGTAATTCAAAGCAGTACAAACTACTTTCCAAAATTTGACGTAATTTACTTCCAAAAATATTTTTTTGACTAATCGTAGGACCGACTGTTAACAGGCTTAACTCCATTTTCAAGTTGCTTCACACATATAAAATTTGAGGTCAACCGGTCAAATCGTTTCTAATTTAGAGTAAAATAACCAAAAACTTTATAAAAAGCTGTTGGGCCGCAATGGGTTAATGGAACTTATCAAAATTTATTTTGGGGCTTTCTTGAAAGCCAAAGCAGAATTTCGTAAAATCGGACAAAATTTGGACCCAAAAGTTTTTTTGACCAACCGTCGGCCCGACATGGGTTAACAAATTCCAAAACTGTTAATAGTGTCTACTCAATTCTCAAAAACCATCACGTATACAAAATTTGAAGTCAATTGGTCAAACAGTTTCGAACTTAGAGTAAAGTATTGAAAAAACCTATAAAAAGCTGTTGGGCCGCAATGGGTTAATGGAACTTACCAAAATTTTTTTTGGGGCTTTCTTTCAAGCCCAAGCAGAATTTCGTAAAATCGGACAAAATTTGGACCAAAATTTTTTTTGACCACCCGTCGGCCCGACATGGGTTAATAAATTCCAAAAATTTTAATTGTGTCAACTCAATTCTCAAGGAGCATCACGTATACAAAATTTGAAGTCAATTGGTCAAACAGTTTCGAATTTAGAGTAAAGTATTGAAAAAACCTATAAAAAGCTGTTGGACCGCAATGGGTTAATGGAACTCAAGAAAATTTTTTTTGGGGCTTTCTTTTAAGCCAAAGCAGAATTTCGTAAAATCGGACAAAATTTGGACCCAAAATTTTTTTTGACCACCCGTCGGCCCGACATGGGTTAACAAATTCCAAAACTGCTAATAGTGTCAAGTTAATTCTCAAAGAGTATCACGTATACAAAATTTGAAGTCAATCGGTCAAACCGTGTCGAAGTTACAGTAAAGTATTGGAAAAACCTATAAAAAGCTGTTGGGCCGCAATGGGTTAATGGAACTCAACAAAATTTTTTTTGGGGTTTCTTTTTAGCCAAAGCAGAAATTCGTAAAATCGGACAAAATTTGGACCCAAAATTTTTTTTGACCACCCGTCGGCCCGACATGGGTTAACAAATTCCAAAACTGCTAATAGTGTCAAGTTAATTCTCAAAGAGTATCACGTATACAAAATTTGAAGTCAATCGGTCAAACCGTGTCGAAGTTACAGTAAAGTATTGGAAAAACCTATAAAAAGCTGTTGGGCCGCAATGGGTTAATGGAACTCAACAAAATTTTTTTTGGGGTTTCTTTTTAGCCAAAGCAGAAATTCGTAAAATCGGACAAAATTTGGACCCAAAAGTTTTTTTGACCACCCGCCGGCCCGACATGGGTTAACAAATTTCAAAACTGTTAATAGTGTCAACTCAATTCTCAAGGAGCATCACGTATACAAAATTTGAAATTAATTGATCAAACCGTTTCGAATTTAGAGAAAAGTATTGAAAAAACCTATAAAAAGCTGTTGGGTCGCAATGGGTTAATGGAACTAAACAAAATTTTTTTTGGGGCTTTCTTTTAAGCCAAAGCAGAATTTCGGAAAATCGGACAAAATTTGGACCCAAAATTTTTTTTGACCACCCGTCGGCCCGACATGGGTTAACAAATTCCAAAACTGCTAATAGTGTCAAGTTAATTCTCAAAGAGTATCACGTATACAAAATTTGAAGTCAATCGGTCAAACCGTGTCGAAGTTACAGTAAAGTATTGGAAAAACCTATAAAAAGCTGTTGGGCCGCAATGGGTTAATGGAACTCAACAAAAATTTTTTTGGGGCTTTCTTTTAAACCAAAGCAGAATTTCGTAAAATCGGACAAAGTTTGGACCCAAAATTTTTTTTGACCACCCGTCGGCCCGACATGGGTTAACAAATTCCAAAACTGTTAATAGTGTCTACTCAATTCTCAAAGAGCATCACGTATACAAAATTTGAAATCAATCGGTCAAACCGTTTTCATTTTAGAACAAAGAAGTTTAAATACTTGCACCACAGCCCCAACTTGGCGGTCCGTTAGAGCAAAATTTTTGGGCCACGATTTCTTTCCGTACCCAAAAACCCCTATATACAAATTTTCATGAAAATCGGCTGGGCAGTTTAGGAGTCTATTCGCTACATACAAACAAACAAACAAACAAACAAACAAACATTCCCTTTTATATATATAGATGAATAATAGTGAAATCAATACTTAGAAGACAATCCCTGTTTACAAGTGCAAAATATAATGTTGAAGCTTCAATGTTAAATTTTGGAAAAACATACACTGGTGAACATACAATGTTGAAGCTTCAATGTTAAAACATACAATGTTCAATGAAGCTTCAATGTTAAAACATACAATGTTGAAGCTTCAATGTTAAATTTTAGAAAAACATACACTGGTGAATAAGTTAGTGTTTTATAAAAACATAAAAGTTTGCATTCTTAAGACCTATTAGTTCTTCAATGGGGAAGGTTCCCAAATTTTTGCTTAGCAAACTTATGATGGATTTGCCCATACCCCTCCTGTCCCCACCCGTCCATTTTTTTAGGTTCTAGGAAATCAATTTTGAACAAGTTACAGGTGTTTAAAAAATAGCAAAATTTAAATTTTCGAGCCCTTTAGCTCCTAAGCAGGGAAAATACACCTAAACGAACGCTTGTTATAACAATTTTAAAATAGGACTTTTTCCAACTTAGGGGGCTCTAGCTCCGTAACATGTGGGGCTACAGAAAAAAGTTTTTCAACGAAATTTTTTTTTTTTTTAAATACCTATCCGTGCCTAAAATTTTTTAACTCTATTTCAAACTGTGTAAAAGTTTTGTAAACATATGGACGGACGGACGAATTGACACACTGAGTGAAGCTATATAAGCACATTTTTACAAAATTTTTTGTAAAGGTGCTAAAAACGAAGAAGAGTGCAGTAGAGTAGACTGTGTCAACTCTGGGATACCCGTATGGCCGTAACATATACATTATGTCATCCGGTTAATTACTTTTGGCAAAATTTCAAAGATACAGTTTTATTAGGTGTTGTGTAATGCTCACATAAAAGAAGGAGTTGTATGGCAGCTACTCGAACCCTCTGCAGTAGACCAACCAAATTTTGCTGTAACTTTGGCCATTACAATTAACTATTTTTGGAAAAATTTAAGGCCCCCTGCTACATTAGTTGCAGTGTCATGCTCATATAAAAGAATTAGTTGAATGGCAGCTACTTGAACCTACTGCAGGAGAATAACCAAATTTTGAAGAAACTTTGGCCATAAAACTAAACTACTTTTGGCAAAATTTCAGACACCCAGCTTTATATAATGTATATGTTACGGTAATACGGGTATCCCAGAGTTGACACAGTCTACTCCACTACACTCTTCCTCGTTTTTCCATGGAAATAGTGGTTTAGATGGTGTTTTGCGGTGACTTAAGTTTGCAATTTAAACATAAATATAAAAATCTTATACTTTATATGTTAAAATATTATTTTGTCTAACATAGTTTTTTATTTAAAAAGTAGACGAGTCTATAAAATGATAGGTATTTCACTACAGAATTTCTAAAATGTTAATTTTCGGCTAGGATATCGTTTGGACAACGTGGTATTAAACGAAATCCTAACGAACCATTGTGGAAAGAAAATTCTGGTTAACCATTTTTTTCCCTTCGGTTTAGATAGGTACCGAAAATTTTGTTTAGACACCAAGCTACGTTTTACCAATTATAAAATTGAAAATGACTAGAACCATGTTCTTGAAGCATGTTCTTATTCTCTTAATTGCTGGAAGTTCAAATTAAAAAGACAAATGAAATAAACAAATTAAGTTTTGAAAATAATATTTTAAGCTCGGGTATCTAAGAGTTGACAAGGGCCACTTTTCTTTGGCCATGTTGATTCTTTTAATGAGTGTTATTTATAATTTTCTTTATGTAATTTAAAAAAATAACTATATATACTTTGTACACAAAAAAAAGTTTTGATTAATTGTATTAGAATATATTATTTTTAAAATAGCTAGTTTATTAATGAAATTTTTATACCCTCATGACTATTAGTCAAAAGGTTATACTAAATTTCTATACGCGTATGACTATTAGTCAAAAGGTTATACTAAATTTGCCATTACGTTTGTGACACAGAGAAGGAGTGGGGGTAGATATAGACTCAAGTGTATGGATCGGATCAGAATTGAAAACTATATCGATTTAGCTATGTATGTCCGTCCGTCCGTCCGCTCCATAACTTAAAAAATAAAGGAGCTAGGATTTTGAAAATTTCACAAATTCGTTTTTATGCAATAGCCGTCATTACTATTTAAATCCAGCCATTTGGGTCCACGGGTTCGAATACGTGTCATACAACTTCTTATTTTATATGAGCATTACTCTGTACTTATTAAAGCTGGGTGTCTGAAATTTTGCCAAAAGTAGCTTAGTGTAATGGCCAAAGTTACTGCAAAATTTGGTTTGTCTACTGAAGAGGGTTCGAGTAGCTGTCATACAACTTTTTCTTAAATATGAGCATTACACTACACCTAATGAAGCTGTATGTTTGAAATTTTGCCAAAAGTAATTAGCCGGATGATATAATGTTTATATTACGGTCATATGGGTATCTCAGAGTTGACAAAGTCTACTCTACTACACTCTTCGTTTTCATTAAAATTGAAGTTTATAAATAATATGCAAAGTAAATTATTGTATTTAATTGCATACTCATCAAATAATTTGTTCATTGTACAATTGGTTTTATTATTTTTATACTAATTTAATCTAAAAATATTTTTTAAAGAAAAAACTATTCTCTAAGATTTAAATGTACTTTTATTCAAGTTTTACAAAAATTTTAAATTTTTTTTAAATATTATATTCAATTCAAAATATTCAATATGATGAAAGAAAATTTTAGAAATCAAGTTGACTCTAATTACAATGGGTACGTAAGAAAATTATAATTGGTCTAAAACAAAATAAACTAATACGATGTATCGAATTTTACAATATAGAAATTTATTTTTTAACAAAATTTAAAATTTTTTTTTTAATAAAGTTTAAATTGTGTTCCTTTTAATTGCACCCTTAAAATTATTAACCTAGAAAAAACTAAGAAAGCAGATCATACATTTAAAATAATTTTTTGTTTTATGTTTGATTTGTTATAATTATTTTTTATGCCCGTATGACTATATGTCAATAGGGTATACTAAATTTGACATTACGTTTGGCACGCAGAGAAGCAGCGGAGCTAGATATAGACTCAAGGGTATGAATGCTATAATAGATCAGAATCGTAAAGTAAATCGATCTATCTATGTCCGTCCGTCCCCACGATTACTCAAAAAATAAGAAGCTAGGATTCTGAAAGTTCACAAATTCGTTTTTATTCAATGGCCATCATTGCTATTGAAATCCAGCCAGTTTGCTCCATGGATTCGATAATCTGCCATACTTTTTATTGAAGCTGGGTGTCTGAAATTTTGAAAAAAAAAATTTAGTTTTATGGCCAAAGTTTTTGCAAGATTTCGTTGGTCTACTGCATTAGGTTCAAGTACCTGCCATACCACTTATTGTTTAATATGAGCCTTATTCTATGCATATTGAAGCTGGATGTCTTAAATTTTACCAAAAATTGTTTAGTTTTATGGCCAAAGTTTGCACAAAATTTGGATGGTCTACTGCAGTGGGTCTATTGCTGTACCTAATGAAGCTGGGTGTCTGAAATTTTGACATAAATATTTAGTTATATGGTCAAAGTTTGTGCAAAATTTAGTTGGGGTAGTGCAGAGGGTTCAAGAGTTTGCCATATATCTTTATATTTTACATGAGCATTACTCTATACCTAATAAAGCTTAACTAAAATTTTATCAAAAGTAATTCAGCGGATGATATAATGTCTACATTACGGTCATACGTGTATCCCAGAGCTGACACAATCTACTCTGCTACACTCTTCTTCATTTTTCTATGTTCGAGTATTTATTTTTAAAATAATATTATGATTTAAGATTCTATTTTATATAAAAAAAAACATATTCTTACTTTAAATTTTAAAATATTTTTTTTTTATTATTTTTATCTTTTTTCAAAGAAAAGAAATGGTCATCAAAATATTTGGGAAGCCTGTTCGCAAATCAACAATCAATAACCTAAAAAAAAGTCAAATTCTTTCAAGTAAATTATTATAAGTATTTAATATTTTTATTCGAACGTTTTTTTATTTTTTTTATTTATAAAAAAATTATATATATAATTTTTTTCGGTTTTTTGTTTTTTTTTATTGTAAAATTACATAATATTAAAACAAAATAAATAGATCTGACAATACTGTAGTATTTTATATAGTTTTCTTAATTTTTAGTATTAAAACAGAAATACGTGTATTTAAATATTAAAGTATTAAAGTGGGTTATTTATTATAAATAAAGTCGTTGAACATTTTTTATTACAGAATTAAACATAAATTGAAAATGCGAATTTGTCATGTAAATTTTGAACAATTATAAACTTAGACTTTTAACTTAAAATTTTAGACTAAGCATTAAATTTATTTAAGAAAGAATAATAATGTAGGAAAAAACAAAAATATAAATTGAAAAACAAAAAATGCAATATATTATGCTAATTTAGATACAAAATTTTTATAAGTAGTTTCAAATTACCAATGAAAACATTTTTTTTGCTAAACGTTCTTCTATTTTTTTAATATGATTATAAATAATATATATATTGGAATTTTAAGTTTAACTAGATTTATTACATTATATTTTCAAAATTATAATAATCAATTGAAAACATCCATACCTTGCACAATTTTGAGAAGTTTTACAAATTTTTCATTTCCCCTAATATTTGAAGCAAGATTATTAAAGTAAATAGGAGTTTAAGTAAATCTTTTTTAATGAGTTTTGTGACCCACTTTTACTAAATTTTGATTGTTTATTCTAAGATTGTAAGCGTTGTGCTTCCGCAACATTAGAATATAGGTGTATTAGATCAAAATCAATGTATGTCAGTTTGCTTTAAAATTAACCAGGTAGAAAATTTCAAAAATTTAGGTGTAATTTAATATATATTCTAAATATTTGGTGTTTTCTAAGTAGATCAATTTACGGCATGAACAACTAGATGAAGATCAACCATATTTGAATTTTTTTTTAAAGATTAAGAGTGTTTTACCAATTATATTGCTTCTGAATTATAAAACAATTTCTGACTATATCTACATCCTGCTCTAAATTTGATTGAAGATTAACAACATCTTTTTCCCTATAAGAAAGAATGCTTGATTAAACAAAGAATTAATGTAAATTAGAAATAATAAAAGGACTAATAACGCACCCTGGCTTCGTTAAAAGACTTGTATACACTAAAAAATACATTCTAACTTTAGTCTTTGTTCTCTATTATCTAAATAAGAACGCAGGAAATTTAACATAAAACCTTTTTAATTCCAGCACTATCTAATTTTATAAACAAATAAATCATGTTCAATAGAATCAAACGTTTTTTCTATTTTTTAATATCGGCTTATGGAAATTCGTATGTGTATGACTTAATAAAATTTAAGAAGAATATTAACATATTTCTCCTTACTATCCCTCCAAATTTTTCCCATTCCACATAATCCAAAAATCCCAAGGAACCTCCCTCTAATCGCAAAATCCTTCCATATCCCCATGTCTGTGACCAAACTATACATTTGTATCACAGGTTTCTTCCTCCAAATTTTGCAGAAACTTTGGCCAAAAATATAAACAATTATTATATAAAAGAAGAAGCTGTATGCAGCTACTAGAACCCATCGCAGTAAGCCAACCAAGTTTTTAGAAACTTAAAATCCCTAAAACTAAACTACATTTGGAAAAATTTCAGAAACCTCGCTTTAATAGGTATAGAATAATGCTTGTATAAAAAAAAGAAGTTATATGGTAGGTAATCAAAGCCGTGGACCAAAATGGTCGGATTTCGACGACGTCTATTGCATAAAAACAAATTTGTGAAAATTTCAAATTTGTATCAAATTTAAAGTTTCTATCTTCATGAATTTAGAAGATAAGCTTTTTAATTTTGGGATTACTTAGGAGGCACCTGAACCAACGCTACAATTAATTCTAAATTTCGGGGATACAAAGGAAATAGAAAAAAACACCAAATTTGAAGTTTATATAATTATTTTAAGTGTCTATCTTTATTAATTTCCAATATATGCTTTATGGTCTTGTGAGCAGGGGGATGGTACGCAAATCAATATTCCAATTCATTCAACCTTTTACGGACACAAAGCACATAGGAAAAAACACCTGGGTCCCTAATTGTAAAAAAATTAAACATTCTATCTTAATTTTAAGTAACTATTTTTATTAATTTCGATGATAAGCTTTTAAACCTTGGGATGTCTATAAAGGTACCTGAACCACCACTACAATTGATCATAAATTAGGGGAACAAGTAGAAAATAGTAAAGAACATCCTTCTGTCAAATTTGTTGCTTCTACATTTGTTTGAAGTTACTATCTTTATTATTTTCGAAGATATGATTTAAGGTCTCCGGAACTGTGTGGATGGTCCCGACCCACTACACCAATTGGTTCCAAATTTCGAGGACATTAATGGAATAGGAAGAGACGTCATCACATCAAATTTTAAAGTTTTGTCTCTTCGGTTTCGAAATTATGCTCGTTTGGCCTAAATTCGATCAAAAAGTTCTAGAATCCGAGCCCAATGTCCGATCTCGACCATAAGCAATCCCGCGGTACTTTTATTACTAGTAACCTAGAGTTTAAATTTCATCAAAACAGCGCCTTTGGTTTTGAGTTATGGTGTTTTTAGCACATTTTCAAAAAATTTTGTATTTTGAATCTGGAAACGGCAAAAGATAATTGGTTTTATAAATTTTATTAATTTTTGTAAAAGCCAAATGTTTTGGGTTGTCATACCGCATACAGTACTATAATATTTAGATTCTCAGAAATTAGTAGGAGGCGGTTAACAGAATTTTTTTGTCACATCCTCTGTTTAGGAACTATAAGGGCTCAAAAATAAAAAAATTTCTATTTTTAAACACCTGCAATTTGAATATCTGTTTTTACAAACACACAAAATTTAAAGCTCCAGCATTTTATTTCAACACAAGTTAAAGGTTTTTCTTACCATTTTTGCTTAGATAATAAAATGCTAGGTAAAATTCCAACTTTTGGTGGAGTTTACAATTGATTTCCAGAACCTAAGAAAATTGAAGAGTGGGAACTTTTCCCATTGAAGGGACTTAAATATTAAAACTTTTATATTTTTATAAAACAGTAACTTATTCACCAGTGTATGTTTTGCTTAAACTAAATGTTAAATGTTCCAACATTATATTTTACACTTGTTAACAGGTTTTCTTCATTGCAATGGGATAATATTGTAGGTATTGATTTCACTATTATTCATAATTAATAAATTGATGAAATAACTAAGTCATTTTTTTTTTTTTTTATTTTATTTCATGTTCCAGACTTACATTCTTAAATTATGACTTAATTATTAAATATTAAATAGTGATCGGTTTCTACCTTACAGCTAAAATATAAAGTTTATTATTGTTTATTTGATACATTGTTATTTTTAATTCAAATTTATTAAGAGGAAAGGAACAGAAAACCTCTTTTGACCTATATTAACTTATAATTAAAATTTAAAAAACGTAAATACTATGACTTATATCTAAAGAATAACAAATAACAAAAGGGAACGGGAGAGGGATAATTATCCCAAAATTTTGAGTATATCAAAATGACTAATTATACAAATTTTTTATTAACGGATTTTCAGAATCGTTGCTCCTAATAATGAATGAGTTCTTTCTAACATTGATTATATCTTCTATTGTTTTGACATTTCCAATATCATGAAGTCTTGCAGTAGAAAAAAAGAATGGTTTGTCTAACAATAATTTTAAAATTTTATTTTGTTTAATTTGAAGTTGTTCTAAATGTGTTTTAGCACATGAGCCCCAAATTTCGGAGCCATAAAGTAGCAAACTTTGGAAAACTGATTTGAATAGCAGTATTTTGTTGTCTTTCAACAGTAGTGCTTTTCGGTTTATTAAGGGATATAAAGTTTTTATGACGATGTTGCATTTTTTAATTACGAAATCTATGTGAGTTTTAAATAATAATTTTTTATCCAATATTAGGCCCAAGTACTTTAAGGATTCTTCCCAGGAAATTTCATCGTTATCCAGTATTAAATTTTGAGTTGGTAGTAAATCAGGCCTGCGTTTTTTACTGAAATAACATGCTTGTGTTTTCAGTACGTTAATTTTTATTTTCCATCTATTAAAATAAGTTTTAATTTCATTATACCCTTTTTCGAGGTTGTTAGAAATTGTGGTGGGCTTCCTATGGGAACTAAATAACGCTGTATCGTCGGCAAATATTCCTAGCTCACAATTTGCTGGCTTCGGGATGTCAGAAGTGAAGATGTTGAATAAAATTGGACTTATCACTGAGCCCTGAGGGACTCCAGCATTTAGTGGTTTTTTAGCAGACTTACCTTTATTTATTTTTACAAAAATTGAGCGTTTGCTAAGGAAGCTTTGTATAATGTTTATGAGGTATGGTGGAAATTTTAGTTTTATCATTTTGAAAATAAGACCGTCATGCCATACGGAATCAAAAGCCTTTTCGATATCAAGTGCTAAAATTCCCGTAGCTTGTGAATTTGCGAACCCAGTCTTAACATGTTTCACTAATCGAGCGAGTTGATGTGTTGTAGAGTGATGTTTTCTAAAACCAAATTGTTCGTTAGGCAAGATATTATTAATTATGGTATGGCTTATTAGTCTAAATTTTAAAACTTTTTCTAGAACTTTGCTTATGTTGTTCAAAAGTGTAATTGGTCTGTAGTTTTTAATATCTGATTTTTTCTTGTTTGGTTTTGGAATACATATAACCATGCCAACT